>KZ308584.1:559442-604517 GCA_000376725.2 Ladona fulva
TAATCAAATTTTTATAAGAAATTTACGTAAATTAGGCTTTCAGGACTTGAAAACAGTAGAAAAAAATATAAATAATTGTAAGGAATATATTGAGTTATTATTATCTTACGGCAGAATTATTTTGTGCTTAGGAGGACCAGATATATACGATAATAGATATATTTTTAAACTTAAATTAAGTCCCGTCATGCTTGATGGGGGCGTTTACTAGTAGTAAATAAAGAATAATAAATGCAGTTAGTATTTACAACTTCCTTCCACAAAGGGGAATTCAAGAACGGAAACCATAACTTCTGTCAAAGCGTTTATCAACGTGATTTCTCAATAAATAACCTACTCAATCTTTTTTATCTGGCATAAAAAAATCTGCTAGGAAAAAAGGAAAGAAATTATTCCATTGAATTGAATGACGTGACTGAAAAAATTAATAAATTTAATGAAGAAATCTTCGAAATTAAAGACTGACATTTGCCAGAAAACAAACCATTCCTCATTTACGACAACTGTCCTACTCCAATGCTAGGATAAAGTACCTGATTTGAATAATGAAATACCAAAGCAAAAAGTTAATAATTCCTTTCCTATAAATATCTATCCTTATTCTAACGAAGGTAATTCGTTCCTAAACGATGACCATTATCTCTTTTCCACGGTTTGCCAAGTACTAAAATACACTTAAAAGCAGAAAAAAACTTCCCTTTTTCATACTAGTAAGCAAGAATGGGAAGTAAGCCTTTAATGTATCTGAATTTTACATACACGCGTAGTCGCTGTTCTGTCAGCCTCAAACAACTCTTCAGCCGAACCCGTGCTCGTTATTGCCGTCCAGAGGAAAGGAAAAGACCTTTGATAGGAAGTTCACCTATTGGCCGTGATTTCGCTGTATTTCGGGAAGAAAGAGAACGCTTTTTTCCCCACCACAAAAAATCGGCCTCATTCAGAGCGAAGAGGAAACAATTAGCGGGAGATAGGATTGCATCTTCAAACAATAATCTATCTTCCTGCAGCGATAACCCACTTCTGAGATTTATCAGCGATAGCTGTGGATTCTTCCGGGGAAAACCGCACTATCGGATTTCAGAATAGAGAGAATGTCCCCTTGTGCGTAGCCAACCCACAACGCACCGGTGTAGAAGGTGTGATATAAACCCGCGCGGCGACGGAACTTTCGCCTTAATGCACCTCTTCACGAGAGCATTGCGGAAAAAAACTGCCCGCGTTGAACTAACGGCAAAACGACACTTTCGAAGATGAAAATCGCTGTTCCAGGTATAGATTACGATCTTACGGCAGACATTTAGCGAGTAACGACCTGAGCGGCACGAAAGCAGGAGCAAAGATAAGGCGGAAGATAGGGAATCTCTGACGGTCATTTCTTCTCAATAGAAGAAAGCGAAATAAAAGCTGTGCTGTTATTACGAAACTCCTTTTTGATTCAGGAAAAAAACTAGCTCACGAGAGCTAGACTTTGACCTTGGACGGGGTTAGCTAACACTTTCATTTTCGAGACCACACCGAGTATATGATACGTTATATACATTTATGAAACGCAACTGTATGTAAAGTTTGGTAAGTATGCAGGCCGATGTAAACCTCAACACCTCCACCATACGCAACCAAAAGCGTTGGAGAGGGAATGAGGCTTACGGGGTAATGTGGAGGACACTTACAGGTAATGTGGAGTGAGGTAGTTGGTTTTTGCTTACAGCTTACTGGTAGGATGTGTTTTACGAGGTAATGAGGCTTACTAGACAAAATGAGGAGTGAGGTAGCTAGCCTTTGCTTTCCTCGCTGATCCGGAATTTGTGGAAAAAGTTCATGTAAGTGCTGTACAATGACCCTCAGAATACCACTCTTCAACGCATTCAATAAGAAGAGAACCAAATGAATGCCATTATTCAGCAACTCACAACTCATCTTTCTCGTTATCACAACGTGAACAAGACTCCGGCATAAGTAAATGAAAGATACGTACTTCCTCTATCCTGTACCAAAAGAAAAACGAAAAATTTTCCATTCATCAAGATCAAAAACCCGCTTAAGGTCACCAACCAAACGCCCACTACAGCGGTTTTTTAGTTTTGAATTTTGGAACACCCAATTCTACCAATGCGGCCTTGAAAATCCCACGCAAGTACTCAGTCTTTTTCGTATCGTGGTTGTACTATTCAATCGTACGGGTAGATGAAATCAAAGAAACGGGTTCAAAGACCTGGGAAACTGCGATGGGCCTTATTTAAAATAGCTACACTCAGAATAGATACTCTGTCATTTGGAATGCAAGGCTAGGGCATTGCCGCTAGTCAACCAGCCTAAGTAAAGGATGAAGATACGACAAAGATATGTTCATTCTAAGAAAGGTCGGTAATCCAGATCAAGCGATTCACTAAAACCGAGCAAAGCCATTCGATCTCTGACGGACCCTTGAAAATGAGACACCCTTTAAAAAAGAATTGAGAGACCGTTGGAATTTAAATGTACATTCGATAACATTACGACTACTTATGAATGTAAATCATTACACGACGAAATTGGCTTTTGGCGCTTGAAAGCTAACGTAAGCCGTCCTCTATAATTCAATCACATCGAAGATTTCAGGAAAATAGAAATTCTACGAACTCAGGTCGGAGGAAGGAAGAGTGAACTAGAAGTTATTTAGTTGCACTTAGGGGAAATTTATACGTGATAAAGCTACCGAGATAAATTGTACTGTGTACAGATTATTTAAATACATACATACACAATTGTTTCGATAGATAGTAACAACAACGTAACCGGACACCACTGTTTATGAATGAATAAATTGTGGACAGATTTGAGCGTAATTTCATTGCGCAAAGAACGAAGAAATTTCAGCAGACTTTTCAGTCAATGACTCAACAAGGTTGAATATACAGGACCAACTTTCACAACATACTATGAAGATCCCGCCCAGAATTCCGGAAGACGATAATAATCTATATTTAGGCATTGAAGCAAAAACTTGCAATTTCATGGGCTACATGGCTTATCGACATAATTGTTACTGCAAAACAAAAGCTAAAAATAACAATAAGAAATTAATTTTCACCTAAATATTACTCTTTTGAGGAGGCTCATTTTCTCATCGTTACTGCAACTCTTCAGCCTATAAAAATGACTCATTACGTATAAGGCCGATAAGACTTGACCAATATAACATTTTTATTAAAGGATCGAATTTTATTGCCATACTATATAAAAAACTTCCAAGGTTTTTTACAAGTTTCCTCTCCTGTATACAGAGGTAGAACAAAAAAGACTAGTTGAATGTAATGAATGTAGTGAATGAAGTGACCAAGAGCCGTACGTAGATCCAAGAATGAAAAGGAATGCAGGAAATAATGTAAGAATGTGTCTAAAGCGAGAAATAAATGCTAAAAGGCTCTCTGGTAGCCAAGTGGGTAGCGTGCTCGCCTTTCAATGAAAGCTGTCCTGGGTTAATTTCCCACTGGGGGCCCTTACGTGCGAAACGATCTCAACTGTCTATGAATTTTGAACATATTACAGCTACTAATACTATTAGGTACGCTGAGATCGATGAGAACGGAGGATTATAACGAGTTAAAGTGGCCTTTAGCGTGCTCACCTTAAAGGAAAACGACATGATTAATAAACGATTATGATTAAGGATTAGGAGTCCATGTATTCAAAGTGACGCTCCCGGTCTTGTTTATGGCAACGGTCGCATAATTAACTTGTTTAGAGAGACCTCAAAAAAGATTGTTGAATCAGTTAGACGGCGGACGCTTACGAGCTACATATGGATTTCGATATGGGATGACGAACCAAAAAACTTCCCATGAATTAATTTATTTAGATGTGAAAAGCAAACTTACAGTAAAATAGTACAATAAGGATGACTATCAGCAATTTCCTGAAGATATTCTAACGATTCACCACTAAGTGCCACATAACGACGGTATTACGAAAACCAATTTCTATTGGGATTTCCAACATGTTAAAATCATTCACATCTTCCTCTTGGCTACTTGGAATGCCATTTTCCTTAATCCTTCGTTCTCTTAGAGGAATGACATTAGAATTCAAGACAGAAATCAGGAAAACTTAAGTATCACATTCTTTTTAAATGAGCACGTTTTATTCTTCCTGGAGCAAATATTCATGATTTCAATGAATGAATTTTTTTCGGCGATAGGTTTCAAATATTGGTCGATAATGAAAAGAGCAATGGCGATTTTTCTAAGAGTTGAGCAAAAATGTTCGCTATAATGCGATACTTGTTATTCAACGGCATGAAATAATTAATATCGGGACGAAGTATCCCTTTCAGTTTCGATTCTCTTCTAATTTTACTGATGAATGCCGCATTTTTTATTTAACTTTCTAAATGGGCCAAAGAGATGAAATATAACCTATGTGATGGTAAATTTAAATATCTTTACATTTTTAACACTTTTGGAACTTTTAATCCGGACCGATCATTTTTGTGGTCGAAAGTTAGACAGGCAAGATAAATAATTTTTATTGAGTACAGGTGAAAATGAAATTTAAAGATCCGAGTATAATTAAGAGTAGATGTTTGTTGTAACGATAAAGAATTGCTTCTTTGACAATCTTTTGGCGCATTCTTCTCCAAAAATAATGAAGAGACAATAAAACTCTTCCTTATTTTCGTACTTGAAGCTTGAAGGGAAAGGCATCCTCGCCATTTACACAATTCTTATTTTTCTCTTAACAGTAAATGCGATCGTTTTCTAAATTTGGTAAATACGGTCTCTTAGCTAGGTATTTAGGAAATTTCTTCTCTGGGAGATTAAAAATATGCACAGTTGACAATAATAAATCGCTGATAAAATGCGTGAAAGGGCCTTTAAGCGATAAAAATACAAATTTTCCGTAACGTGTGAAGGTTTGTGAAAACTATTATGCTCTATCAAGTATACCGATTAGAGACTCAAGAAGCATGACATTCTTCACATAACTTCACCGTTAATTACTAATGTTATTATTACAATTGGTATAACATTGTTGTCATTATCATTGCATCGATAATATATTTCATTGTTATCGTTGTTTCATTATAATATACTACTATTATTATTGTGATAACTTCAGATGTGTGTACTAGAAAGCGACCGCTGTAAAGCTTTTTATTCATTACGAACTGCCTCACTCTTCTGGTGAACGCCCGGTCTTACATAATTTCCTTCACGTTCTCCTTCCACCGGAGGATTTTCCTTAAGGATAAATTTCATAGAGGTCATTACCATCCGCATAGGAAGGCTGAATAAATGTTATAAATGCACTCGTAATCTGAAATAATTTTTCCGTGCCTAATTTTTAGCTTTCACCGAATAATCTTTGGCGTCGTTGAAGCTGTTGGTAATGAGGTTAAAAAGGAAAGAAAATAGAATTTTTCACGCAGAAATGAAAGGATATTTTCCTAGAAGAAAAAAAAACTTGTGAACTAATTCGAAGATACGGTGAGGTTTGAAGAAAACAAATTTTAATTTCCATTAATTTCCTTTTAAAATAATATCCAGCTTATCTTCGAAGGTCAATGAACCAAAGTATCACAAAATTGAAGTTCTGCCGAAGACAAAAAAATCGAATAAGAAAAAAAAGGTTTTTTACCATTTCAAAGTTGAAGATTTTATGTAAGGCAGGACGATGGGATTGATAAAAATTATATTATAATTTTACGACGAATACTTCCTTATCTAAACGGTCAATCAAGTCAGAAAGCAATAACATATTTAACAACAGAATGAAGCGTACTTTACCGACTCCGAATGGCGAAAAATGTAATTCAAATGGGTAGCTATTTTTAAGTCTCAACTTATGATTTCAAAGAAAAAAATCAAAATTATATATTATTTTAATTCACCATTCACTGTGGTAGGAGAAGTGGTAATATCAATTTTAAAAAATACAGCAGAATTAAAGAAAAGGTATAAACGACTTGGTGTTCTTAACGCTTTGAGCAAGGGGAGCAGTACGACCTAATACTACTAGAAAGAAAAATTTAAAAACACACCCTAAAAATAATTTTTATCGCTTTAACACGCAGAACCATTCTGGCAGTAGAAAGAATGTAAAAAACACAGTAGTAACAATGTAAAACGACATAAAAGTAACAATGTATAGTAATTATCGATGAAAAAGGTACAATGAAATAGCAAGAATGACAAAGCAAACCAGAGAATTCTTAAGAAGGCCATTCAGTAATTATGATTAATGGTAGTGATGATAATTAATTTCAAGGATGACACTATTAAAGATAATTTAATAATTAGACTAATTCGTATCACAAATCTTTTATTGTAGTACAAAGATACTCATGCCGTATGCAATCTACAGCTAATGTTCGATAGCAATTTATGAAAATTCAACAGCTTTAAAGTAAGAACTCTCTTTCTCGATGTTCGTCGAAATGCGTGTTGTAAATTAAAAATAAAAACAACCTACCAATAATGACATGATCGAGGAGAGTTTTCATTATCCTAGTACAGAAAAACAACTATGACGTTCACGAAAAAAAACTTAATCAGATGGCCACTATTTCCATTGGTGACAAAGAAGTAAAGAAATACCCTGTCGATAAAAAAATCGAAAAGACTTCTTTTTATTTAACTGAATCTCTGTTGACGTTTAAATGATTGGGATTACTATACATTTAACTTACTTTATAACAGATTTGATCTAACCCGACTTCGTGGAACGCCGTCATATGAATAAAACTTAAATAAGTATTTCCCACAAGAAATAAATAAAATTATATTTAGTATTTTCTTCTGGAACACATTAAGTTTAACTTCATTCACAGTTACGTCATTTTATGTTTCTGTTTATTTTATTATTCATCTGTAAGATTACAGAGAAAATTCAGAATCTATATCTCAATAAATATACATTCTTTCATCCAATTATAATCTACTTCAATGAACCTCAAACTAGCTGCAGAATCCACGCAACGAGAACACCGATAATTCTTCCAAAATCTAAAACCTCAAAATCTGAATAATCCCCTTCCCTTTTCGATTCACGAAAACTTTCTCTTTTTTCCAACGCTGTGAAAACTTCGTCGATTGGTTTAAGGCAGGGGTAAGCTAAATTATCCTCTTGCCTCTTTTCCGTTCCATCAGCCCTTCTCTCTTAGGGCCACAGAATTGTTCTCCCTCGGAATAATGGCACTCCCCAAATCTCGGCTTACGCTATCCCCTCGCCCTATAAAGCAGGATATCTGAGAACGCAGCAGAGGGCAGCCGGACGCTCCTCCCTACACCCCGAGCAAACCGTGCATAATCATCAAGAAAGCCGAAAATCAATGCTGTGAGGCTGAGTCACTCTCTCATTTCGGATGATGATAACAAGAGCGATTGGCTGGCGGCTCATCCAACTGCAACCGCTAACGAGAATTTAAGGGCCCAACTAATGATCACAAAGGTCGAAACCCGGTTTCTCGGCATTCAATTAAAAGTACATCACGACGCTAATAGACCTGAATGCGACCACTGGGGCTAGTCGACACGAGTGACCACCCAATTCGAACAAAAGCTGCTACGTTTATAAAAGCGAAATTTTTATTAGCTTTAGGTAATAACTGAGAGAAAACAGGTCTTATCTTGAAGAAGAGAGACGTGCCAAACATAATGAATAGAAGCCAATGTAAGAAAAACCGCACGGATGCGCTGAAACAAAAGATGTACGCACAAGGAGAAAAGTAATCACCAAAGGCATAGCGTGATCACTCAAAGACTGAACAGCGCGATGGGCATATATATTGTATTTATGTACGATATTTACATGTATGAATTACTACAATACGACGCACTCTTCTGTGAATTTTTAAACAGCATTTCAAATTGAAGGATATCAATTCCCTAAAGCCCGACTTGGAGATTCTATAGTTCACATGTATATTACATATCTGAAGCGACTAGATCGTAAATCGTTTTAGTGGAATATTACCCCGTTATCCAAATCAGCACCAAAAATACTTCTATTGGAATGTAAATTGCTGTCGTGCAATTATTCGACACATTGCAAACATTCGACATCAAACGCGTAGAAACACTCAAAAGGAAGGCCTTTTAGGAATTGCAACGACAACTCCGGGAGAGTTTCGTGGAAACTTTTGGACAGCGTATGGAAATCTGTACTTCGACGAAAGATGTTGAAAATGTCGGCAAACTCACTAATTTAACCCTGTCGGAAGACTTAACTTATAAAGTTTGCGTACGCTTAGCTACAAAGGCCAATGCTTTCGGGCAGTAAAGCATTCAGCCCGGAGACAGGTTTTAGCCTCAGCCCTTCCAACACAAGCAATGATTGCTCTGGATAGGGAATAACGTTTACTACCCAATATGAGGAAAGAGTTTTCCCCTGAATTTCTCAGGAAGGCTTTTCTTGAGTCGGAATCATATAAAAGAAAAATGTTTACGAGAGTGCAGCACAATGACCCCACGAAGGACTATTTTCATAGCATTCTATACAGAGTGACATAAATCAATGAGATTTATGTCACTCTGTATAGCAGCCATGAATGAGACTGAGACAAAAGTAAATGAAAGACTAATTTTTATTCCTCCTGCGCCAAAAGACAAAGATATCAAAAATATTTCATTTCCTTTCATTGGGAAGAAAGCAGGAACGCTAATCAGGTACAGCGAACAATATCCTAGAAATGCGTCGATATTGCTAGATTCAAAAAAATCTTTTTCCTGTGACTGAAATGTGGCAGTGATTGGCCAGGGAAATACGCCGCAGGGCACATGCTACCTCTGCAGCACGTCAGAACACAACTTTCGAGGTACGCATATAAAAAGGTAGACGCAGGCCATTAGCTGAAGCAAAGGAAAAACACTATCCGAGTAAAAACCAGGACGGGGTAAACCGTTATCCGGGTAGGCAGTTGGCAGAAAAGCGCGTTACCCGGTGTTCCACTGTGTAGGTATATTGGTGGCAGAGGACGACGTCCTTGCTCTTACGTAGCACAATCCGCCCTTACTTATCACGATGTTGCGTGCCAGGAAACGTCCTTTTATCCATGGATGCATTTTCATCAACGTGATTCAAGAGGAAATACGAGACTGCAAGCAGCGCGGAACTTTCCCCACGGTTTTCCAGCTTGGAGGAAAAACCTCGCCGGTAGCGAAATTACGTTACGAACATTCTCCCGAATTCGATAAATATCCGAACATTTGTTTACGCCTCGCGATTCGTTGTTACTACAAGCTTAATGGGAAAAGAGCGGCAGTCTTGAGTTCAATAAGCCGAAACGAAAAGGCCTAGAAAACCTAATAGCTTTCGCAAGTGCCTCAAGGAGAAAACATTGAAACGTCAAGCTTGAAATAATGCAGGCAAAATTTATATTTCGTTGTTCATTCATTAATTTATTGAATTCCACGAAGGCGGTTTTTTACGAGTAAAAAGTTCACGGAAGAAACTTCATGGTAAAAGAGAATTCGTTTCCAACTAAACCTGCACATTAATCACAGAATTTCCGCACATTTACTTGTAGGTTTCATTAAATAATCGATGTTTGACCATGCTCATTCCACGAATCTGCTCCACAAATCATCAGAACCAGAGGAATAAAATTTATGTGATGAATTTGGAAAAACAAACGACTCCATGAGCTCTTAAATGAAATGAATCTTGATGGGCAAATTTAAGGTTACGAGAAGGAAAGTTTTTATCCCTCGCAATCACCTCAAAGGGGAAAAGAGCGTTGTTAAACAGAAAAGAATCAGAAAACGAATAACTTGGGGTGCGGATGACACCGGGACTAAAAGCAAGGCACATGATTGCGACAGCAAGGAACGACACGCAAGCATAAATATCTGGTTGAATTAAAGGGAAGGGTACAGCATTTACTGCTCTCTCCCGCATTCCACAGAGCATTGAAAGGAACGGGACATAATGGCTACGGGAAAAGGGAAGCCGTACATTTGCAGTCAGTCATCTCCTGAATAGTTGTTTGTATTAGTCTTCTTGTCCTTTCGAATTTAGCATCACCGGCGAAACATGAAAAGAGCTGAACAGGTATGACTTGAGCCGCTGCCAGGAATAATTAGTGGAGTACTGAAACGCAACAATGAGAAAGCGCGGGAAAGTAACAGTGGTACGATCGAATCATCAAGTCAATAAGGTTCATTGTTGTACACAATGCCCTGCATTTTTAACTACTCTTTAATCACTGCTTGAAGAAATATTGAAGTTGTCGAAGGGAATCTATCCTGAGATTGGCCTGCAGCGAATGACGTGCGTAATAAGAGAAAAGGATACATAAACACACCTTTTAAGGCGAATTTGACGCTGAAAAGTCGGCTTTAAATTTAACACGTTACAAATGATTTGAAATATAACGTAATTAGACGGTTAATAAAGAAGGAAAGAAACAAATATGAAAATAAAGAAAAATAGAGTAAAAATAGATATGCATAAATACCAAAAATAACTTGTAATTTTTTTTAATACGCATGCGAAGTTTGAATAACGAAGAAGATAAAAGAATTTTATTTACATTAAAAACAATATATTTTTACATAGAGGGATTTAAGTACCAACAGCAGCAAAACATTGAAGAAAAGCGGGGGTAAGTCAGGAAAATAAAGAAAAAAAATAAATATAGATAAAATGTTGAACAGAAAGAAAATTCAATAGGTAGTTCATTAAGTAAAATATTGAAACGAGAGGCTTATGCTCTGAAAATATTACGAACACTGAAACAGATCAGAATTGAAATAAAAGAGGTACAAGAGCAGACATATTGGTATTAATGTCGACACGAATATATACGCAGAGTAAATAAGCGTCACGTGCGAATTTTCGATTTCTTACACAAAGTATAATTAGAATAGGGTATAAAAGTGTACAAATTTATGAAGAATTACGCGTAATTATTAATGGAAATTAATAGAAGAGAGTACTGTGGCTAAATTGATTGCTAGTATTGAAGGGGAATACCATGCTTGATACACGATATTGATCAAGATATGGTATGACTTCAGTAAGCTTCGACCAAAATTTAACAGCTACATCCAGTAAACCCTACATACCGAAAGAAATACTTTAAGTCCTAGCACTTTTCTACACGTCAAGGAAAGACATTTTTGGATTGACATTAAGAGAAAAACGGAAAATAAGGAATAAATATTACATTAAAAATATACATCAAAATATGTATTTAACTTAGAAGACTGACAAGTTATACCGGGGAAAAGGCTTAAGTTTAGATAATTTATTCTATTGGATCACCTTCTCCTAGGCCTCGATTAATCGAGTCTTCACCGAACGAACTTAGGATCTTGCGAGACCACCCTAACATTCAACCCTGGATAAACAAACGTAAGACCAGGATTCGAGGCCGGGACATCAGCGTTGCTATTCTGGCAAGGCAAACCCTACGCTATCGAAGGTGGCAAACAGGACAATGCGAAACAATACTGGACGATAAGACCCAAGGAGAAATGCCGTACAAACCTTCATGACAATTTGATATTAAATTCCAGATCTAAGCCATTACGTGAAATTTTTCATACACCCGCGCATCTATATTTCTACAAAATTGTAATCTATACAAAAGACTTTTAAAGGTGAATTGATAGCTCGGCAGCTTACCGAGTTATTTTTCAACGAAAATACCTGAAAAGAGGGCGATTTCGGCGGCGATCTCGAGTGAAGCATCGGCGAAGAGGTGTCCCGAATCGGCTAAATTTAAATTGACGTCCTCCGGCACTTATCGATTGTTTTCGAAGACGACAATTGGCACAATACAAATCCTTTTGACACAAAAGCACTACAAAGGAGATCGGTTCAATAGCTGACGACTTCCTAGGTCGAGAATCGACTAATTCGATTACGCAACAAGAAAAACGAGACCTTTAAGCACTCATCGCTCACTTATAAATAGAATCGCTGAATAGTACCTGAGACGAGTGATCTAAGTCCATGAGACAATAGGAGTGGTTGGTTGGTTAGGAAAAAATCGCCAACAGGGCACAAGGATCTCTCTCCCTTTTCAATTCCGACTGCAACATCTAGATCCTCAAATAAACCTCATTAAGAACTTTCGGAGAGGGGTGGCAAAATTCATCAGAGGGAATAAAAAAACGCGTCGAAAAAGTTATCGATTATGGGCTTTCTAATGGTAAGCGCGTTGAGCGACTGAGTTATCCAATGCAGAGCTAAAGAAACTCCGCCAACTTATTTACATCCTCAAATCGACAGGAAGTAAACCAAGCCGAACGGAAATTTTGAATTTTTCGGAGTGTTTAAGTTCCTGAGGAGATTAATAGAAAAATGTCGTTTTTCATCATATTTGGTTGCTGTACTTAGACCAAAAATATTAGGAAGCATTATGCATCAACTATCTGATACCATATATATTTATTAAATTACGCTGGTAGATATATACAGGTTAACCCTTCAAAGAGTGCCTGAGGACCTTTCCTCTTCGCCCTATCTACAGACATGGTCTTGTATGTATGTACGTACGAGTGTGAAGAAATATATGTTTTTATAAGTTCCGGAGATTCCAGTCCATTCTCAACTGGTTGACTATTCAAAAAGGGAAAGAGGGTGAAACTTAATACTGCTTCCTTGCGGTTCACATGCCACCGTTAATGATTATCCAACAACCTCCGCTTTTCCACCAGTTGGACAAGGGCAAGGGGACAGCTTTCTCCTCTCTATCCTATATCCTACTTTAAAGAGAAGGCAATGATTTTAACTCTTGCAGACTTAAACCGTTCTGTGGCCCCTATAACAAAGCAAGCGACTGAAATGCAACATTGAATACGGCTAAACTGGAATTGATCAAATTCATGAGTTCATCAAGTTTTTCTATTGCACATTAAGCTATCATCGACCCCTAATTAAATCATCAGAAACGAGAAATAGATTTACTTAAAACTGTAATCTACGAATAATCTTAAATACACCAATAGGTTTCTTACATTTAAATATCTTAACTCGTAATAATAAGCCATTAAGGTGAAACTGACGGCAGCAGTTGATCATATCTTACCAACGTCCATTAAATACCTTGAATCTATAAAGACCCTCTCATTATTATAATCAACCTGAGGCCAATTAAGGCCAATCCTTCATCCTCAGGTCAAACATTACATATTCCGATAACAGGAGAAATTAAGTTAATTGTAAACTAAGCGCTCCATGAACAATTTACATTATTCAGAATCGAATTGGGATACAGTAAGACCAATTAACAACCAAACAACTCTTACTCGCAGTTACAGTTATCGCAGTTATCTTTCAGAGTTATCGCAGCTCGTTGAGTCGATAATTTAAGTCCTACCAACACATTCTAATTCTTATGTTACAAAAAATTCCACTATTTACGATTATGTAATCCTCACTTTAATTTTACTCTCGATTATCTTTCCTTTCCTCGGGAGTCAGCCATTTTTGCCACTATCTCTTTGACCCGAGAGAAGATAAAGTATCACGGACCCTTGGAGAAAGTTATTCTGTTTCCCCATACACCCTACGCATGCATTTATTCTCAAGAATTATAGTATAAAGAGTCGATAAGAATAAAATTCCATTAATTCCAATGAAAATAACCTTTAAAAAATAATCGCCCTATAAGACAATAAAACTCCTAGCCGGATACTCCAAAGAAACTATAAAGTGATTTTTAAAAATGCAGCAAATTGAAGTCAGCTCTTACTACGAACTCCGTTCCTCTTCAACGTCAAACAGAGAGGCTACCTTTATTCATAACTACTAAAGTTTAAAAAATGACAATCTAATTATTTTGAACGCATCATCCACCCATTGGTTGGCGTCCCATGTAACTTTTAAACCAAACTACTTCAATAATATTTACCATACTAAAGCATTCACAGTTGAATTTCAAAAAGAAATGCACGTAATTTTGTTACGCGACGTTCGCGTCATACGATAGCGTCAGCGGTTATTGTGGCAGCATATCATTAGGTGTCAAATCACGTGACTCAACGAAGCACTGCGTTTCTAAACGCCCCGCTGCTATCAAAGGCACTTATCTAGATGAAAGTGAATGGGATTCGAGCCCCACAATACAAAGACGTTCATCTGCTAACGGTAAGAATACATCTTCATAAATACCGCATATTTAAGCACAGTATAATGAAAGTGTTAACTTGTAGTGCTCCTTATCGATATAATCGGAACATAGACAGAGATCACCGATCTTCTAGTATGCAATCATGCGCTTTGTTATTGATTTAAAAATTTTGATATTTGTACGCTTGTTCGAGGATAAAACAAAGGAGACAGCGGAGATGAGAATATTAGAAGTAGTAAGATTCAAAAACAAGGAAAAAGGTGCGAATAAAAGGAAACATCACAAAGTTGAGCTGAATGTAAAGTTAAACGAAAGATGGAAATAGAAATGACATTCAGATGGAAAAGATAATGGAAAACAGAGAAGACAAGCTGTAGGATGAGTCTGAACAGCATTCAGACCCGAGGCCGGTTTGAGCCTCAAACTCTCCACCATTAGCCAACGAAAGCTCTGTAGAGGGAATGAGGCTGAGGGAATGAGGCTCCTCGATGAGGAGTGAGGTCGTTAGCTATTTTTTCTTTACCGAAAGAAAATGCTAATGGAAAACATCCACGTACGTCCACAATGATCCTATCAATAACACTTTCCTTAGCATTTAATAAGGTGCGACCAAGATGAAAACCCATCAAACCAGCATCGTTCATAACTCAATAATATCATATGAATTCAGATATTAACATAACAGAGACAAGAAGTGATAAAAGATGTACTTTTCCCCATCTTGTACCTAAAGACTAACGAGTAATATTCCATTCATCAAGGTTTGGTATAAGGAGCAAGAAGAGAGGTTAAACAGCGGAAAAATTGCACGTAAATTTCAGAATAGAAGTTGCCACTGATGGTTTAGTTTGTTTCAACTTAAAAGGACTACAAAAACCATCAGCGTTGAACGTGAATTGCATGTAAATAATTGATAAAACAGGCCGAAATCCCACAAAAGATAAGAAAATTTACATTCTGAAACATTCCTTTTTCTTCAATGACACTCCCATTATAACCATTCAACTCGATTCACAAACATCGATCCGCAAATTCGCATTCGCGGATTTTCGAACAAATCACTTTTATTCGGGCTTATATCCGTAAAAAACGACCCGATAAAATAAATCCTACATAACTTCGGGAAATGACCCATGAATCACGCGTCTAGTATTGCAGAGATAAGCGAGAGAAGATGGAAAGCACTAATTTGGATTCGGAGGCGGCCGGCCTTGGCGGGATAATGGATCGCATGTCAGCCTTCCCGAACTCGGGAGGGTAAGATCGCTTTCTCCCACGAATATCCGCAGAATATATCGCTCGGAAATCGCGCTTTCGGCAACACTTTCTCCTGAATCAGCAAAAAAGGTAACACAACTCTGTTGGACCTTACCTACGAAGCAACGCCCGTTCCACACGGTCGAAACATTGAGAACTATCCGAAAATGAAGAGACAGCTGCTGTCTTTCGATGCCTAAAATAATATCATACGGCGGCTGCCGGCAAAACCTACAGACATATTGGGGTACCGGAAGTCCCCGCGTAAGGAATGCGTCCTTATGGAATACACCCCTGATCATGCTCGACGCTTACGGACTTGCTTCCGGTCATCAGTCGTTCACCGCTCTTCAAAAAGGTGAGGAACAGTGCAGATTATCACGTGCCGAAACATGAATCACCTATGAGTAATCGCACACTAGAATGAGAGACTTTGGAGTGGAATTGAGCCTTACCAAGGCTTTACGCCGACCAATGATAGCGGCTATTACCTGAGGAAAATTTACCTCTAGAAGGCTGAGGAAAATTTACCTCTAATTTTGATGGAAATATAGCCTTCTCTATTTTGCTGCAAATCGCAACAAAGAATCATAAAAAATTCAAAGGTAAATGCCTCCTGAGGTTGAGAGTTTAAGCCCTCATTCACGCGTCACGCAAAATTACCGGCGCAATAGCACGCAACACCATACTTATTTGCAATACTTGTACTGTATTCCCCAAAGAGAGTAGGTTTTGCTATACTGTTTCATCTGACGGAATAAACTACGCCGAAACCTGGAGTGTCGTTCAGAGTAATACAGCGTTCTCACGGCAACTTGCACAAGTATTGAATATATACACGGTTTTTGCCGGGTTCCATCAAGCTACCACCCAGGAATTTCTACACGAAAACCTTCCTTGAAATTCTGAGAAAGAAATAATCAGAAGTTTACTGCCAGCTAACAGATACCAGAAATGAGATGATTGTCATAAGAGCAAAACATGGAAAAATCTAGGGGCGGTACTCGAGGTCTTCGTAACTTCAGGTAGTAGCCCACCTTTATCGCTAACGAGAAAAATAGATCCACCTTCGCAATAATGACACCTAGCGATAATGAGACCCAACGAGAGATGGCATTAACGCAGCGTTCGCGAGAGGGAAAAATTCGAACTTTTCTCCACATTTTCGAACCGAAACGTTATAGCAAATAGATGACGAGTTGTAACGTTCGTGGCGACGAGAGATTAAGAACCACATTAAAATAGCGTGTCTCTTCATTGGTATCAAAGTGCACGCTGAAGCTTCTCGCAACAGGAAGCCGAATTTACGGTGGGGTGCAAAGCAGGCACGCGAAGGAATATGGCTCCAATATGCTAGGATAAGCGAGGGGGGAGCGACCCTTTGACAGGAAAAAACAGCTCGGGAAATGGATGGCAACTCACCGAAAACCTCGCGAGGAAAGCGGAAAATAAACCAAAGGGAATGCAACTAAAGAAATGCAGCGTTTCGGGACCCATATCCACTAAGAGACAGCGTTTCTCGATTTCGAGCGAGCGGATGGTGTTTTTTCTTCAACCCTCGCGAGCATTGGGGAGAGCGGATGGAACTGGGTTGGTGGCGCACCAGGCAGCTGACCACTGTTGAGGACATCATAAAGTGTGCGCGGCAGACAAAATGGAAGGGGCGGCCTATGCGGGCGGAGTAGACGGGCTTTAGGGTGTGCAAGGTCAATCGCTCCTTCCCGCTGGGGAGGAGTTCTAGGGTTCGAGCCCCACCCAGGTCACGGCTCCTCCCTCTCTAAGTGGCGCGGGCAGCGCCGTCGTGGCCCGACGCTTCAATATCGCAATGAGAGTATCTATTGATCTGTCAACACTGCCGCAGCGGCGGGACGAATCCGCGTCGATGTGGGGTCGTCAGAGGAGGTAAATTCGAAATTTGGACGGATATCGGGACGAACGCGTGATGAATTAAATATTAACGATTCCTCACAACTATGTTGCGTGGGAAAAAACTAAACGTATCTCAGGGATAACCACTCTCGATCTGCGTCCTGCATCGGCGGTGCACATGTACCCAAGAGGGGATTTATAAGAAGCTGACAAATTTGCGAAATAACTAGCAAAGAAAAAAACACACAAAATAATCCAAATGCTTAACGCGATGAATTACATCAAAATGACACCAACGGATATCACGACGGGTACTCACGCTAAGGTGTAAACCTAATTACTCAATAAGTAATTTATAAATACTTTGAAGAAAAGCGGATGAAAACTACCGTCCCTAAAATTAAACAAACCTCACGAATTATAAATTTAAACACGTAAACCACAAAAGCGACGGGATAGAATATTAAACATTTTCCAAGCTTCTAACAGTAGCAGACGAATATCTCTCTCACTAATGAATACCTATTATAACTATTCTGAAGCACCAGCAACTGATAACAGGACAACTAAAATGATTCCGACAATCAAGAGATATTACTGTAATTGTAGGAAAAATCTTAGCACCTTTCTAAGGGTAATAACATTACGAAAAACAAATTCCTACCTTCTGAGCTCTCCTCTCCCGATCCAGAGGCAGCCATTTTAAGCCTTCTGAAATAAATTTTCATGCAGTTGGGTTCAGGACCGCTGTAAACGCCATCTAACGGGCTTGGGATCAACTATGACGATTGAGAACAGATGAGAGGCGCAACAAGCGGGAGGGAAATTCAAACGTTGCCACGGAAAGATACGGAGGTGTAACTTACGGTCATAACAACATAAAATGCATCTTTGGAAAAGAGTAAATCTTACTTCATTTAAGCTGAAAGAGCCAGTTTCCTCAAACTAACTTCTTACGATGAAGATTTTTTCGGATATCATTTTTGTGACAAGATATTTAACTTTCTCTGAGCATCAAAACTATAGAATAAATCAATCAAGAGATTTTAGTAATCCAGATAAATATGTTTCATAAAAACATTTATGTAGAGCTTCTAATGTTATACTTTAGGGGGTTCGTGCGTGTCAGAATTCATAAATAAATCCTCGTGGAGTGTAAACACTAATAGTTTACCGACTCCCGAAAAAATCATATTTAACGAAATAAATCGACTCAGAAAACACAAATAAACAAAGGAAGCAACTTATTGCAATACTAGGAGAGAAGGCGACAAAGGAACATACAGGTTAAACGAACACTATGGAGTTAAGAGTGGAAACTTTTCGACTTTTGTCATCACAGTTGATATTAATAAGCAAGAAAACTTTGTATTTACCACAAGATTTACAAAATAAATAAAGAAAATACAGTTTTCTTGGTTATTCGTATGCTTCTCCACAAAGTTACGCCTTCCCGCATCGATTTTAACAGTTGACATTCTTTGAGATTAAACAGGAATTCTGGCGTCTTTATGGTAAATTCATTATCTGTCATTCAACTCAATCAGAATAAACTGAATTGCACCAAAAGGGCTACATAATTTTTTTATATAAAAACTATGATATTTGAGTAAGAATGGCGATGAGAATACAAAATACATTTCGCGCCTGAATTAGATCATACGTATAAACGATGTACAATGATATCAAAATGCTGAACTTATTGTGAATGGAAATATTTTAAATTTAAAAAGTTTTGGAGCTTGAAAGTTGAGGAATAAAATCCAGTCGATTCACAATAGAATTATCAATGAAAAGGTTTGTCTTGTAGATCTTATACCTCAATTAGCTTTTGTTTGTAAAAACAATCGCGATCAGAGATTCAACAAACATTTTGTTGATCAACAATGAAATTAATAGGGTTGATCGAACAAAGTTAGTCTACAGTTTAGAAAACATGGCCAACACTGATTGCTACAGATGCGTGGCCCAGTTGAAGTCGCCGTCTTAATTTTTGGCTTTTCCTCTTTCGACTAACGTTGAAACATTTTCGGTTTTAATTATTATAACGCAACGCTAAATCCCTTCCTGTCTCGCTCTCTTAATTGTTGATTCTTCCTCTACCCATTCTCAAATAATCGATCCCGGCATCCATTACTGTTACGTACCGTAAACCAGGGTTACTTGGACCCCAAATTTCTAATTTATTGGACTTTCCGAACAAAACAATACCTAAATTACATAACCTGTGCTGATAACAAATTTTTTACTATGTTTTAGATAATTTTCGATGATTTAAAAGCTTTTTTGAACAAACTTTTTCGCTGATTGTAATAAAATGTTTGTTTTTTAAACTGGGTCATAGAAACCACCAGGTTGGGGCTACTTGGACCCAAGCTCCTTTTTTCATTGACTAAACAATGTAAATATGTAGTGGGCCTAAGTAGGACATAGGGTCTGGAAATATAACTCTTTAGAGACATTCTGAGGCCATGAAATGATCATTTAATTGCAAAAACTCAATGAATAAATCGAAAACACTATATGGAATCATATGTGAAATAATGATGTATTGGAATTTATATAATTTTTCTCAAACAAACTGTAAGAAGTATCTACAAGATGATAAAAAACACCCCCTTTTAATAAGTTTCGGTGGAACGATTTTCCTGTCTATATGACACCACTTATACTGCAAAATGTCTTTCTTTTAGCCATTTCCAGCCTTTTTTTGCTTTGGGTCCAAGTAACCCCCCAGGGCTCAAGTAGCCCCGGTTTACGGTAACGTTAGATTAGTTGCAACAAACATTTGCCATTCGTTATTCTTCTAAGCTGAAGTGCGACATAATCGAGCGATACCTCTAATCTGATCTCAACGCTGGTTTGCACCCTGTACTTCTAATTTCGAAACAAAGCTCTATATTCAAGTCTTATTTGTTTCAATGTTGCCTAAAATTGCTGTTCCTGCTTGCATATTACGATGGATGGAGTAATAGACATTGTCTTTCGGTATATGGCAGAGAAAATCATATATTTCATAAACCTTTATTAATGCTATTATTCAGCATAGCTCATACCTCAGTAGCTTTCATGTCATCACAGCCATGAACAACGCTGAGACGAAAGTATATAAGAGATATATTTTTCTCTATCCCGTACCAAAAGACAAATGATAAATATTTCATTCGTCGAGATACGGTAACGGGATCCAAACTACGTCATCTCACCTAATAGGACCCTTCCCTATTCACGACTTTTGATCGTAAATGACGAAGGGAGTGAGGTTCGTTTCGGCCTCCTGAGTCTATGGTACACGGAAAGACTGCTTTTTCATATACGGTCATTGACGCCCCGAAGATTTCTTCGCCCTAAGGAGGTGGCCTCACGTACTCGCAGACTGAATCCGGTCCTGAAGGCGAACGAAATTTTAAAACAGTAATCCGTGTTCACAGAGAAAAACAAGGAATAACCGATGCGATTCGAGAGACTGTATCTGCCACAACCGATTCGGGAAGAAACCCCTTTGAACCAAAAGATTTGTGTGGATGCAAGGGAAGCATCGCAGCCTCGGTATAAGTCCCCTCCGTGATCCGCAGATATGCAAAGAAAAGCCGACCTCCAGCCGGGCTTTAAGTAGGTTATCGGCGCCTTATTTTTTTGCAAGTCTGAAACCCGAGCACGAGAAAGGACGGGGAGCACGCTGCATAAGTGAACCGTGTCGCTACATTATCCCGGAGAGAAACCCGCCCAGCCTCTCCGGGCATCGCTCTAACACTACCACCGCCGCGTACCTCGCGAGTCCTTGGGGTCCGCAATAATCGACTCTCTTGGCAATCCGCCCAATCCGACGCCTTTCTTTTTTTCGTTTGCCCCTCGAAAACGAAGTCTCCACCAGCTGGGCGGAGGCCATCTTGGTCTTGTGCCACTGGGGGCGATAGAACTGGTAGGGCCCACCCCCGCGTTGAGGGCAATTTTAGAGATCAAGGACGTTTATGCATTCATAATAGAGTAATATTCTCGACGAGAGGATTAAATTGGAGGCTAAAGAAGGAGTATTGATTTAAAGAAGGGGGATGGACGGATTTAGAATAAATGTGGTGAGATGAGGAGTAATTTCAGGAATCATTGGTAGATCTAACTTAACACCTGAGCTTTTTCTTCAATGATATCTTACGTCACTGCAGCAACGGCCCGCATTTAAAATCTTATCCTCAAAGATAAACATACGATCAATGTTTCAAAATAAATTAAGGATGTATCTTTCATTTGAGAATGTGAATATTTTAGTGTTTCTCAAACGTTTTCATGCTACCGCCCCCCATGAAATATGAAAATGTATGGCTGTATGAAAATACCTGTACGGCCATAGCTGAAGAAAGATTTAAAAAGGAAATTAAACACTGCAAAGATCAAAATATCCCCCAAATGACTGTATGAACATTTTCTACTATTGTATCGATGTTATAAATCCAGTAAAAATCTATTGAGGATGAAAGATGACAGGCAATGGAATATAATTGTTTTTCGTCTAGCGCCCCCCTAGATTAGACCAGCGCCTCTAAGGGGGCGGCATCGCTCACTTTGGGAATCACTGTTTTAATCGATTGATTAAATGAATATGCCATTGTCTTCGAAAATATTTTACGTCGCTGGAATATACGAGAAAAAAAAAGGCCTAACGCCAATTTGTGTGTAGTCCGCATAGGAAAAAGCCGGGGCAACAATGTTGTGTACTATCACTCCCAAGAATAACATTTTTACTGCAACAATCAATCATAAATATGTTGTTAATCAAGCGAATTGTTGTGTTTAAATTTTTTTGTTTATTCGACTGACTTTCTCATGATCCGATTAGCCACCAATAAATTTAACGATTCGAAACTGATTACTTAAAAAATGTGCATGATGGGCTAACCGTTTATTAAATTTAAAATAATGTGTATCTGCGATAATTAATGAGCTCAATATTTGTACTTTGAGGTTTAGAATCGTTCGGTTACCGTGTCCAAAATGTTCTTGCGACCTGCGGCTTCTGCTGGCATCAAGATTTGCCCCCACTCCCGGACTTTTAATGAATGACTCCTGCTTTGGAGCAGAGGCGCCCAAACCGCGCTTTGCAGATCGCATGCGGCATTATAACGAATGCCACGCGATTCTCACTCCGAACACGCCAATACACTCCTGAAATTTCAATAAAATTTCTATCCTAACCATTGATGGCTCTAAATGAAATGAGGCGAATAACCATCGGATATTTTCGGAAACTATCAAAGGTTCAGGACAGGACTGAGAATCAACCACTCTGAGTCAGGTTTTTGGCCTCCCCTGCAGGACTTGTCTTTGGCCATTACGCTCCGTGATGGTCAAAGAATCGCTTTTACGAACGACATTATGGTGAGAAAGGGGTGCACAATTTTAGCTTTAGGCCGCCCCTATGCAGTGTACGCCCTGATGCAACTACCTCCTTTGCTTACTGCCTGAATCCGATCGTGGCTATACTCTCAAAAAATATCAGCTTCAAGAAAAAATGTAATACAATGACTTAGAAGATTATGATTATGATCAAGATAATCTAATATCTAATTGAAAAAGAAAAATCTAGACCGTAACAGAGTTAATCGTAAATTAATACGCGATTAAACTAAAATACGGAAATTTAGACTTCAACTCATTGCCTTTAAAACAGATCGCTTGAAAGGTATACAAAAAATGACTGTTGACGCAACTTTTTCCTTCTCGCCTCATGGGAGGACGCGCCGAAAAAAAATAAATTGGCCGAGTTCGCCAAGCGTCCGTCATTTGTCTATGACTCGTGGGGATCAGGAGAGAGATCGTTTGTGAGACAGGCGATGATGCTGCACCACCATTTAAAAGGGCCAGAAGAGAGACATCCGGTTCCAAAGTGACGGCAAGATTAATTATAATCAATTCCAAATAGGATAAAGAGTGAAATTAGATTGAAGAAAGTGGATTTATGACTACGACTATTTCAGTATGAGCTGCAAGTGACACCCAAGAGAAGAACATTTTAACGGGGAAACAATTCTCCCCCGACTAGGGGCGGGTTCCGAGAGGAGGCGACTACCTCGCCCTTGATGATTTTGCAAAAAAAGTATTCTAAAAACTAATGGCAAAACGCCTCTGCAATAACTTTACAAAAGATTTATTTATCATGATTATACGTCACTTAAACATTTAAGGAAAATTAGGATACTGATGTTTCGTTTCTTAAGGACAAATATTGGAAGCATTACCCTGAACCTCTCCTAGACAAATTTCTAAATAAGTCTCAGTACCCAACCAAATTATCAGTGAAATTTCCATCGCTTATTTCATGTTTTCAGAGAATTTTGATTTTAACTACGATAATAGCGAAGGATGGTGACACCACACAAGCTTCACGGGGACAGGAATTCCCAATGCTTCATAAGCTATTCTTTCATGTCTGGGGTACAAATACGGCGAGAGATCAATGTTTGAACAATCTCATAGAGAACGTTGCGGCAAAGGTAGTAGATCTGGACAATTTAAATGATGAATTTGAAGAAATTTCGGAAAATAAATCAAGCACTTGGGATTATTTGCAATTACCAGTTGTGCATTCAGTTTAAAAACAAAAAAAAAATATCCGAGTAAAGAATGTATAAGAAACGGCAATTGTGTTAGCTGCTTGATTTGATGTTAGCTTTTATAATGCATCATTCTTTCATTATGTTGCTGAATAAAACAATATTTTTTTATAATTTCAAGATTGTGTTTATAATTTACCTACAACTAGGCAACGATGAGAGCAATTACAATATAACAAACATTATTTACCCCGAAATTTAAACCGAAATTTTTGACGTACCTAGGATGACAGAGATTGTTCGTACGTTGTTAATTGCCTATTCGTGACTCTATTTAAATACACGAGTTACGCTGTAATGCTCAGAGATTTGTAGCTTGTCATTTGAAACACTGAGAAGCAAAGCTTCCGAGGATTTCTTCAAAGTAGTGAGTTGTAATTCGAAGCTAACTATTACTTATTTTCACAGGATTCCAAGTGGTGAGACTTAGAGACATATTCATTTCCATTCTCTTGAGTCCTTTCGCATTCCCAGAGATTGTTTTTTTTTAGTAAATAAAATTGCTCTACACATACCAAAAGTTTTACTCTTTTACACTCCTTTTCTTTCTCACAGACACCCAGCTCATAACCACTTCTCATTCCCTTTCTCTCAAACCGTATCTCATTTTCAGCGGACGTATTCCCACCAAAGATAGCGATCCGAATTTCTTTAGAAGCTCAGACAGTTAATGTAAGTTACAACCAACTCGTAAATGGCGGTAAAAAAGCAATTTCGCTTTCCACGAGAAAACATCTTAAAACGCTCATTGTCAATGAAAAAATCTTCCATGGACACGAAACAATGAGATCACAATTAAAAATATAGAGAGAATATGAATGAATGGAAACAGAGAAAGCAAAGCGACGTTTACTTATTTTTAATGAGCGGTTCAATTACCTATTCTTGAGCATCAACAATATTATAATAAATTCATTAATTGACTTGTCAGAAATTTCTCGATTATAAGTCAGATTTAACGTGAATTCTTTTTTATTGCTTCTCAAATGATAACGGTGTAACTCCGACATTGTTAAATTTTAATAGTTAGAAAATAGATTTATTTAAACCAGTCTTATACAGGATGAATGATCACGAATGGAATCGATATATCAGAAGTAATGACCGTTTTCAGTGTTTCGAACCGTATCGATTTTATAAAAGCTATAGCTTTATCGAATAGAATGTGAAATAGAATATTAAATGCAATGAAGTATTATATAGAATGTCCGAAAAGTTGCTTGTACATTCATACAATTTGAAGGAACGACAACTCTCATAAAAAAGCTGAAACTAACTTATTTATCTAAATAATTATTTGTTTACAAGAGAGGATTGACGTTAAACATTAGCAAATTATGAAAAATAAGAAGAAGGAAATGAAACAAAAATATATTTTCATCAAAATAACTCTCTAAAAATTTAGGCAACAGGAAACGTATTTGAAAGATTACGTTTTAATTCGGTCTCGTATAGGACATTTTGCGAATAAAAAAACAGTGGATCATAGAGAGCCGCATAAAGACGACATGGCATGAGGCTATTTTTACTGAAAGCGGAAAAACACATAAAATTCGTCCGTATGATCCGTCGTTATTGACCAGGGAAACTGGAACGTGCTATAGAACAAAGGATATTGAACTAAAATAAAATATCGAAACAATTTTTTTAAGGATATATATATACATACATACAAATGTACGTTTTATAATATAACGTATATATATATTTTATAATATACGTTATATAATATAGTATTGCAACCCAAAATTGCGACGTGCAAAGAGTGGGATAATTTAAATATTACATTATTTTCAAAATATCTCCATGTTTAGAGAATCCAATACGGTAATACAGGACTCAATTCGCTAACCACCAGACATCCACTGTAAATGGCGCCTGACTAGACCGTATCCCTCATAAGGATGCCGCGCATGGACTTTAATTTGTCATATCATAATTTAGGTTACATCTGCTCAATTTTCAAAAAATACGTTCTCAGAAGACGAAGGAAATATCTGGCGTCCACCTTGTTATATAGACCGATTCTAAGCTGCAAGAAAACTTAAAGAAATAGTTACTATATAGAACAAACCTGTTCCAAGATCCATTTCGTCCGCGGACAATACACTAAAGTAACCGACTTCGTATGGTACATGCACCTGCTACCACACGTGAAAGGCGGTTCGCGGTGTATATGGGTAATGTAAATTTCTACAGCAACATTCAGATCTGTCTGTAAAGTGTTCAGACAGAATGCCGGTTGGGATCTCATCCCCTCCACCATCAGCTACAACGAGCTAAGAGAGGGAAATGAGGCTTACTAGGCAAGATGAGGAGTGAGGTAGTTTGCTCTTGCTTTCCTCACTGAGCCAGAATGCTATAAGCAGAACAAGCCCACGTTAGTGAGGCACATTTTTTCTACGAGTAATCGTTTTCGTAACATTGCATAAGAAGAAACCTTAATTAATGCTATTATTCAGCATAACTCATACTTCGGTAGATTTCGTATCATCACAGCCATGAACAACACTGAGACAAAAGTATATGAATTTTATATTTTTCTCTATCCCGTACCAAAAGACAAATGATAAATATTTCATTCATCGAGATATGGTAACAGGACCAAGATTCAGATGAACTTAGAGAAAGAATATTTCTCCATCGGTATGCTAAGCTTCCCTCACACACACGTGAATCTTGATGAAATCATCGGATGACTCTACAGAGAAGAATTGAACTTGATATTTCGGGATGTTTACGTACCAATATTTGACGAAGAACTTCCTTACAGAAGCACCACCATGGGAGTACTCTTCACACGGATTTTCAAACAAACTTTGAGCTGAATAAATTACTAGGTCTCGTCTTGACCCCACGAACAAGGCGAGCTAAAAGATGAATCCATTCTCTCCATTCCTCCATTTTTGATATTACTAACGTGTTATCTCGAGAATAGAGCATCAAGGTTGATACTTCAGCATAGAAGCGGCCGAGTTACCGCTCAGACCTCATATTTGCAATCTTGTAATTTTCCGTGCCGATTCACGTATTTCCGAGTCCATTAAGGGCGTGCGTACCGCTGAATGGCACGTGTGACTAATCGACCGATCCGTGACTCGAGAAGCACTCAACAGCTGTCGGAATCAGATGGCAAGGTTACTTTCGTATCGCATTCTCTAAAGACGGAGTAATCAAAGGAAAACACCGAGTCCACCGATGTGGCCAGATTTTCGATTACATTTATCCTTGTGATAAATATATCTACCTCCACTAACTTTGGTGGGTTCGATTAACCCTTCTATATTCAATAGGACTATAAATCTTAATAACTAATTTGCGTCTTGGCCTTTGGGAGAAAGTAGTAATTTTTTTTCTTCGCTGATCTGCGGATCTTTTATTATAATATATTTTATACAGATACGTTACAGAGGTTTTGCGCTCTGAAAGGTTTTTGAAATAAACGACGAATGTTTCTATTTGAATCGCCCTATTAACGTAGTCCGGAGTCTGAAATTTCGTTACTATAACAACAACCAACTCACACTTTTGTCGAGAGGTGAAAATTAAATAAAGAAGTATGGAGATTCACAGAATTGCGAAGTTGGGAAATCGTTAGCTGCTTCAAGGAAGGTCGTTTAAGGAATAATCTTATCTGTCTCTTTATCAAAGAAGTCTTCCTCTGGCACTATGCGTGCTGAATTCATTGCTATTTATCAAGGTTTTTCATTCATGGAATCAGCTTTTTATGGGCGGTTCGATATCGGTCGATGACAAAAAAGTTTCTCTTAAAAATATCGAATGATGATAATGAGAATGTGCCAGTTTTGAACTAAATTTGGAATGAAACTGCAGAGATTACATTGTATTGGGTCTACAATGACTTCACGAGCATACCTGACACTCAATTACAGCGTCTAATTAACTCTCGTGTGAGATAGGACTCAGACATTAAGATATATTAACCCTATCTTGAAAATTTATGCTGGCTGAGAGAATCACCGTGGAGAAAATACTTTCTTGGACTCCTCATGTTTACGATTTTAAATAATGATAAGCCCTCCTATTTGCTAAACAATATTAATTCTTCTCATCTTAATCGCCCTGAATTAAGAAATAATTCACGAACTGTTTATGTTCCTTCACACAGATTAATCACTTTTCATACATCATTCATTGTCCCCGCTATTATTTTCTGGAATTCCCTCCTAATACCGTGAGCCACAAACGATAAATAAGTTAAAATTCCAATTTCTTGAAATTGTTTCCATCTATGTTCTCGAAAACTGTACGACGTACATATTTCTTCATGTAATCTTCTTGTAACGTCTTTATGTAAACCTTTTGTAAACCTACCCTTTCTCACTTAAATATACCTATAACTGTTTGTATCTTGCTCTGTTCCTACACAGTTGTCCCTAGGTAGCTATCCACAGGGCACAATAAACATTATTATTATTAATTCGTTAAATTCAAGAACAATATGTTCAGTGGGAAAATGTAGCAAGATTTGAATGAATGAATCCTTTAGGTGATAAATAACCTCTAAATTCCCACTTAACTTCCTTATAATTGAGAGATATATGATCCGCAAGTTGTATACTGACAACATAATCACTATCAGCTCTTGTTTTCTGTATGGAAAAGATAGGCATCTAGTTAGATTTTCGTGTAAAAATGTTTGGGTACCTATTGGTTTAACGAACGAAAGAATCCTCCTTGATGTATAATTTTGGCAACCACGGGATTGTTTACTTTCTTCTTTTTCTTTGGCCATGAATTACCTCCGGACCCTAATATTTTTACTTTTTCCAAAAGTTGGCAGTGATTTTGGATCCAGTCGGTTGAAGACAGTTGGAGTGGAACAACTTTATACGCGACCGCAGTCTCATTGACGCAATGCCGGTGATGTGTGCGCTCGGGTAAACTTTGAAACAAGTTTCCCGTACTCCTACGACATTGAAAACGGTTATTTACAGCTTACCTTCAAGTATTTAAAGTACGCATTCGCTAGGTAACCAATAATACACCTATAATTCAAACATTATTCGCTAAATAAGAGAACAACGATTGAAGCTGAAATCGAAAACTTTGGCTAGTGAAGCGAAACAATCGGAATCAATTCCATTCGTTATTTTATTTATTTCCATTCTATTATTTAGGTAAGTTTGTCTTCACATCGAGGGAATAACTCAGTATGTTATTCTCGTAAAAGAGTAATATCGTCAAGTTCAGCCGATGTGAAGGCATTGACGAATGACACAGCTCCACACTTACTGCAGAGAAGATATTTCTAAGGATTTCCCTAACGTAAGAATACAGTTATGAATTTATTCAATTCGATCTCAGGCATTAAACTGGGGAAATTTCTATTAGTATCTAAGGTAGATCGAAGAATTTATAATTTTATCAGGCTAACAGATAACCGAAAGGTTAACACTTTTGCCTTTGAGTGCTGTTCCCGGTGGGGACCTACATATGCATAATAACTTCAGCTGTTGGCGAACTTTTAAAATTACTACTACTACCACTAAACTCTATTACTACTACGACCACTAAACTCTACTACTATAACTACCACTAAAATTTTATTTATCTACTGATGGAAGAGTTTTTTCGTCTTGCCATTAGTAATTTTTCCAAATGTTGAGTCTCAATTTACAGGTTAAAAGGTCAAATGACTAAAGAGAGAAGCAATTGAAATTACAATCAAACCGTTGTGGTTAACTTTAACTATGACACTGCAATATACCTTTAAACAGAGTTATGAAGAGGAATTACACTTCTTAGAAGAGAATAAACCGCATTGAAGATAACATTTATCTTCAGTCTCTTTTATTTCCAGGTAATTTAGAGTACTTAATGTCTCTTAAGCGAGACAATCTATCAACAACTACCGTCCTTTGTCTATTAAGCAATTCTTCACGTAGAACGAAGCTTTTGAGACTATTACAACTTTAAATATAACAGTTTCAATGAGATAGCATCACGCAATACCACTTCCAAAAAAGCGATGTTTTCTCCACGATGTTTCTTAGTTCAGATATACTAATGATAGTTTGAAAATGTAGTTTATTCAAGAAACATTTCCATTTCTTTTCTGGTAATATGTTTGTAAAAGTCAATATATATCACTTACTAAAATAAATACATACACGCACTTTAAGGTATACACATGTGTTGCAATCATCGTTGAGTACCATGCATATTAATGTTAAACAAATACATAATTTTTTCTTTTTTTATTTACGTAAAATTCACAAAATGACGATGAAAATGATTTATAAAATTACCTCATCAATGACAGATATCTAAGGGAAGATCTAATGTCTTTGAATTTTAAAATTCATATAAACTGATCGCGAAATTAATTTAGTGCCCATGATTTGATAATGAATGAATAAAATTAAATCCACAAAATGATGATTAATATTTTTGTGTGAAAAATCACCTATCCAATCAGAATTAAGTTTAAGAAGGTACGCTGAGAGTCAAACTGTTGAAAGCTTATATGTATGAACTGGTTTGCATGTGAAAATTTAATACAAGCATTAATATGTATTAGTCTATTTCAGGGACGTCGCCAGGATATATCTATGAGGGGGGATCCGAGACAGTTGAAAGAACGGAGATATACCTAACTTTCTAAGGCCGGTACAATCATGGTACATCTTACAAGAATTGTTAAAAAATCCCTTAAAAAATAATTGGTTAGAAAACGAGGATATTTATAAGGTTATGTGGCAAGGTTATTGATTTTTCCGAGATTAGGAATCTACATTGTGATATCTTTCTCATAGAAGTTAACACTCTCAGGGTAGGGTTGACCCTGAAACCACACTCTCTCGTAGCGTCACTGGTCCATTTATGTAAAACAAGAAAATAAAAGGGATTATGCAGATATTCTAATTTTCTTATTAAATAAAAATACTGAGTAACCATCTTCAACGCGGTCGGTTACCAAAGAGCCCACCTCACTTTAATTCGCACGATTCGAAAAATTTCGCGAGCGTGTAACTTTCGCCATTTCGATAAAAAACGGAGGCTAAGCATCTCGTGCGATAAAAAGAACCTCCTCCCGTAATTTACGACGAGGAAAGCAAACGCCGCTACGGATCGCTCGTAAATTCGCGAGGGCTCTCATTCATTCAACGAATTACCCGTAGGCGAACAGACTTGCGGCACTTCGAAATGGAGACCGTCGTATGCGCCACAGACGTGCATAACGGAGCATGGAACTTAAGGGAACTGCCGAAGCGGCCTTCGCGGGTTTTTGAGATCAAATGGAGCGAGTTGAGGAGAGGTGGAGAGAGTGAAGAGGGAGGGCGTTCCGAAAGGCGTGGCGAGGATGGATCTATTAAGAGGCTCCTCTCGACGGAGATGCGGACAGATAAGCGACAAACCCTGAGCGATGGTTACTCGACACTCAGACAGGCACCGAGATCTCCTCAGTTTCCAAGTATTTCAGGGATAAGGCTCCTAACCTAGTTTCATTAACGGAGCAGGCCAAAGGAAAAAAGTTACTTTTCGTCAGTGAGATGCAGTCCTGAGAAAAGCAGTGCTAGAGCGCAAAGAATTATACACATTAACAACAACAATGATGATGATGATAATAATAACAACAACGACAACAATAGTAATAACAATAATACGTCTTTATCGAAGGGCGAGATTGAGCCTTTCTAGCCCCTTCTTACATTATAACACCTATACATGTACAATCCTGTGGTTTACTCGTTCCTAAATGGTTTTGCGCAATTATAAGCCTTGCTAAATGAGGTGTTTTCATAATAGCGAATCTCAGACGCGATTACGAAAATAATTTCCTTCCGGATTCCGGCGAAAAGAGGGGGTTTTCTTATGAAAAAGAGGATTATGCCATATTAATTACATATCATTAATGAAATTTATAATTGACCAATGCTAGAAAAGTATTGTTCGTGATGTTTCCGAATAAATTAGGATAGGAGATCGAACAGCTTCATACATTAAAAAGACATTATATTATTAATTATATATTTAATAAAATTTATAGATGGAATCGCTTCTTTTTGCTATTGAAATGATGAAATGATGTACATAACATTCATAATTGACTGATGTTAGGAAAATAACTATCGTGATCTCTCCGAGTAAGTTAATCAAAAACATCAAAAATCTTATAAATTTAAAAAAGAACTTATGAATGGCATTGCTTTTTGTGTTGTTACTTATTTAAAGGCTACAACTAATGCAAGTTATTTAGTTTAGTATTCATATACGTAGTGTGTTGTGAAAGGCGCCATGAAGCGGAGGGTTAATGTAACAGAAAAGAGAGGACCGACGCCCACGGCCGCCATTGCTCGAATACTCCCCTAAGCTACGGGTCAGAGTTTAGTCTCTTGGCATCATCTTAAGTACTGATAGAGAAAACGATCTTCAAGTTCGCAATTCAGAGTTTTTACCTTAAAAAATCTGGTTTATAGTTATACCCATAAATTAAAACAAGGGCGTAGGACCACTTTTCTCTCAAAATAATAAAGCAAGAATAGAGAACTTCATTTACACCGAAAAATCTTATCTTCTAGCAAACCTACAAAAAAACTGGCCCATGGGGGGATCGAACCCACGACCTTCGCGTTATTAGCACGACGCTCTAACCAACTGAGCTAATGGGCCGATTACTTCATACACTCAAAATTACATTATTAAGAAAACCCAATGGCAATTAACAACTCAAGGACGAGCTAGACTACTTATAATCTGCAATTATGGTATATTGTTAAATAAAAGTTGAACAACTCAAGGACGAGGCAGACTACTTATAATCTGCAATTATGGTATATTGTTAAATAAAAGTTGAACAACTGAAGGACGAGGCAGACTACTTATAATCTGCAATTATGGTATATTGTTAAATAAAAGTTGAACAACTGAAGGACGAGGCAGACTACTTATAATCTGCAATTATGGTATATTGTTAAATAAAAGTTGAACTAAGAGGTTTGAGTGATAGTATTATCGATATTCACCAGTCATTTTTTAAAGAAAATCTAATTGTTAGACAATATCTACCAAATTAATGAAACTAAATTATAAATTCAGGATGCATGAGGCATGATATCTCTATTTTTGACAGTTGAGTCTATATAACAGTATATAATAGATGTAGCAAACACCTATAATTAAACTTCCATTTACTGCGCGAATTATGGTTAACAGTTTACCTCTAAAATGTACAGAATTCTGAGTTTTTCACAAGTCTCCAAAAAATGAAGCTTACGACACATATTACTTATCAAAGGGAAACATTTATTTTATATCTAGTGGAAAAAATTTCGGAATTTTCTTCTCTTCGCCAACATTTGAAGGATATATGTGTTTTTTTTGTTTGTTTTATCTGAACCAATGCTAACGCTCTTAGGGCGAAAACGGTAGTTTGTTTATTAATAAAAAAAACTGTGGAAACCGAAATACTCTGAGCAATTAATTTCACGATGAATGACGATGCTAGGTTCCAGGATGTAAAGGCTAAGGTAGTCGATGAAATTTTGAAAACATTTTGTCAAGGATTGCTGGTGAAAAAAGCATTTTATCAATTCCAATTAACTGGACTACCTTTTATAAATTTTGATTAAAGACTCATCGAATGGAAGCTATACCCAAAACTCTTAATTTTAATTCTTATTGTTCATATTAGCCTGAATATGGGGTGCTTGAGAGAGATCTTACAACCTTAGTAACCAAAAGAATAACTTCACCAGATGTAATAAAAAAATCCTTAAACATTTTCAGCTGTTGATTTCTAAATAGTGATCCCACACAAGTGAACTGCAGACATAGCTAGACAGTTTTAAAGGACCATCATGGGTATTTTTAACTTGTGTGTTAACGAGCTAAAGAGCATTACTTTATACGAGCTATACGTCGCTACCAATAGAATTCCAAGGGTTTGAGAAATACTGATTGAATTAAACGTACTAACTTTTCGTTTCCATTCAAATGTGAATTCTTCGATGTTTTTTATCGCTACTGAGCATAGCTTTCATTCCCAACATAAAAGCGCAGCGATGGAAACAGTAGTATCACGCAAAGAGAAAAATGTTATTCGTTGTTTTAGAATTCTGGAATATGAAGCTTATCTCAGATAAACTCAGCAAATATTGGAATAGCGACGTTATGAAGTCGCTGATTCAATGTAACAGGAAAAAGTACAGCTTGAAGGAGGGGCTGCGAAGAACGGTAGTAATAGACTTTTCCTGCAAACTAGCTCGGAGCTATAAACGCTTTCCATCAAGCAAAAGAAAGAAGCAATTCAGTTTCCGAAGCTCTGTTTCCCAAACAATGTATGTGGACCATTCGCCTGTGAGCAAAAGCATTGCTACTTGTAGAATTGAAGCGATTGCTGCCTTGACCTGAAATTTTTATCGCCCTATTTGGTAGATAATAAGGTCGCACTATTATTGAAATGGGACTACAGAGGTCGGTTTGTACCCAATTTCAAGGAATAAAGGAAAGTGGGTAAAAATTGAGGGGAAAAGACAGCTAAATGTGATGAAGCTACTGATTGAAATTAATACGTTTGGAACTTTTATCCAAATGTGTATTATGTTATAGGATCTGTTCTTCTGTCGAAAACTAAGATTACGTGTGAAATAAGTTAACTAGATGAGTGCAATTGAGTATTGGGTTTACTAGCCCCATAAAGATCACATTCAAGAGAGGAAATATGGAAACTCCGGTAAAATTATTTTTCAAATACATATTAATATAGTTTCATCAATGGCGTCAATTCATAATTTCCTTTAATTAATGAATCAGTTGAAAAAAAGATTACGGCATAAAAGCAAAAGAATATAGCGAACGAATCACCGGGTAAAAAACAGAATTTGGAGAAGATGTAATCCCTTTATAATAAAGGTAACCTTATAACTGTACAGGTGACCACTTCGGTATTGACTATGAACATTAGGTAGCGCTTTTTAGCCTTTTATACTTCCTTATAATGTACCAACACATATTTTACAGTAGACTAATCTGTGTATTCATTAACGTTTTTCAGTATCGAGCTGAACTAAAAATACGATTCAACGGAGAAATGGAATAATTCTCATAATTTCCCAAGTTGATTTCGGATGAAGATTTAAAACCCTCATTAATATAAGCGCGTGTGATATTGTCATTGTGTTGCATTCTTCCAGAAAAATTAACAAAACTTGGATGTTAACCATTTTGTAAACACCAGTAAAACAATTAACTACACACTAATTTTTTCTATACAAAGTTGTGAACTTAAATCCATTTTTATAGGAAATGTAGCATTTAAAGACAAGTTCATTTTTTGTTATCCAAGGAAATTCATTTATAATAATTTTGGAATATCGACAACACAATATATGTAAGATGCTTAAAAATACAAAAAGTATTTTCCCGGGAAAGGAGAAAGTGATTAAATATTAACATTTTGAGTTCGAGGGGGAGTTATTAAACTAGTTAGAGTTCGAGATGGAATTCCACGCATGACAATGAAATGAATACCATTATATATTTTTAAATTATTTAATCCAGGGGCTGGTTCGATCCCCTACCCCTCTACTATTAGCTACCACAAACACTGAAGAGGGAATGAGGATTACCAGGCAAGATGAGGAGTGAAGTAGCTGGACCTTGCTTTTCTCGCTGATTAAGAATACTTTAAGTGTGAACAGCACAACGAACCAATGAAGAATAATTTTCAATGCTTTTACTTGGAGAACCTAAAGGAATTTCACTGATCAGCATCATTCATTCCTAAGTAGTATTCATGCTATCAAAGCTATGAACGAGGTAGAGACAAAAGGTATGTCTGAATGGAATAAGTTACCTGGATCACTCTTAATGCCATTGCCTGAAAATGCAAAATCTTTCAAAGAATGTCTCACTGTATTGTAGTATTGTAAGAGTAAAGAATTGTAGTAATGTAGGGATTTCTGGAGGAAGCAAGGGATTGCTTGACTGGGTGATGTGCGGCGGGGTTTTACCCCGTGACTGCTTCAGTAGTCGAGAAGGCCTGTCATGAACCCCGAAAAACGCAGTCAAAGCAATTTACATTTTACATCATGTAAGCATTACTTAGGTTTTGAGGTAAATATCATTTATGAATGTTACAACAAAATTATTGTGTGTATGCCATGTGTCTGTTGAATATTTATTGTGCAAATATTTGTATAAAAGTAGGTAAAAGAAACCTGCCTCCAGGATAAAAGCCTACCCCCAGTTTGTTTATAATAATAATAATAAAGAGAAACTTCAAATACCATATTATTTAAGCTATGATAGCAGGTCGTTATTATAGTAACCAACCACTTTTTAACGTTTTTCGAATAACGTCTCTGTAATTTGAGCCGCAGTTCTGAGCTATAGCGTGGCAAAAGAAAAACAAAAATTCCTAGAGAAGCTTCAGAACAGCTTTCAACTGTTGAAAGAACTGGACAAGACTCGCCGTCAGATACACTAAATCCCAAGGACTCGCTCCGTTGTCTCCAACTCCCCTAAATTATACATACCGCAACGCTACCTGGCAGATAACCGCGAGAGAGAAAAAAGCCTATTCAATATTGAAACACTTTCGTCGAGGGGGGTAAATAAATCCCCCCAATCCATTCGAAAACATTTAAGCCGTAATCTTTTTCCGTTCCCTTGGCGACGGGGGAGAAATAACCAGCGCATCGTGACGGTGTTCCAAAAATAAAATACTCTCTTTCGCATCCCATCGGGAACGCGGTGTACGGGTGACAAGAAAGCGAACACGAAATGTTCATGTGCAAAAAGCACTCCCTATTAATAGGGCCTATAACTTAAGGGGGAGTGATAGATACGAGAGGGGAAAGGATTTGGAAGAAATGGCGGTGCTTGAGGTCGTAGCGAGATGTGGAGGCAAAGGCTCTTGCCCCCGTGAGTCGACCCCTCGAATCCTATAAATAAACGAGGGCGCGGGAGGGATAAGGGGGAGCTCAAAAGAGAGGGACTATTCGAAAGGCACCTACCTAAGGGCGTGCCCTTTGTGTTGGAATCGAGCAGGAAATTTATGAAAAAAAAAACACCGCGTGTTTTTCCTTTTCTGGGTCCGGATGTCTTCCGTAACTTAGAGTAATGGCATCTCTAAGAGGGTCCTTCCATAGGTGATATAACGCCGTGATGTGTAACCCTATGGGTGAGTAACCTGCAGCGGTTCACCCTTTATGATCTTCCGTCCTTTGTTCTGTAAGATGAAAACCGGATTGCTCCTAGATCGGCGGTACTCATGCTTTTTGAATGAGGCGTTGCATTAGAAAAATCAAAACGGGCCGAATCTTCCTGATCAGCCATTTTATTTTTCCAAATTCATGCATCATGATTAATTTATTTTGATATTCGACTAATGCCAATTCGAAATTTCCAGGTCCAAATGAACTGGTAAGAGATCGATTACGCACCACACCAGTAATTTCGCGGGTGACAACGATTGTTTTCTCTCTCTCTGCTGGGTTTGAATGTAAATTCATCAATTAGTAATTACTTAAAGGGACTTTAATCATATTTTGGGAAAGCAATCAATGGCGTTTTGTTGCGAAATTACATCCGAACCACTGAAATGATTTACAATTTACTCACTTGGCATCTGGTTTGCCACGCCAAGTTACGTGACTGCAATGCACGACTGGGAATAGTTAAATCGCCAAAGATAACAAGTTAAACATTAAGAATTCTATTATTCCTCTATTAATTCTATTAGTTCTCTATTTTTCGGTATTTCTTTAAAATATAAATAATAATATTGTGTAAAGTAGGGTTAAATGTTGGTAATTGAATAGAAAGAAAACTCGGACACGCGCGAAGTGATCGGAGATTTGAAATTATACGAAATGTTGGTCTTGCATCGAACCTGATTAAGTTTGAATAGTATTTTACAGGTACTTTGAATCATCTGAACTATGGTGTACTTACATATTATTGTGACTTCTCAGGACTACGAAATGGAAGACATACAGAATCATTCGGTACAGAATTAACAAAGCTTTACCCGATAAATAGTACATTACAGTAATATAGATTTCTTTAGTAGTAAAGATTTCAAGCGATAAGATAATTAAGCGATTAAAAATGATGCAAGAATGGCAATCTCTTATGAAAAATATTTTGCAGTGATTACAAAGGTGTTTAAATGAATATCTTCGTATTGACGCGTACAAGGATTGGGATTAAGCGTTCCACCCTGATTGGTCTAGCAACACTCGATCAATAGCCGAGGAAAAACTTCCCATTTAGTCACCAGCTCTTCTTATAGTTCATCATTCAATAAAAAGCAAAGCTGATCGCATAATTTCGCGTTTAACAAAAAGAAATAGAAGGCATCATTCTGCAGGCAATAGTGTGTAAAGGACCGAGGGTTTTAAAATTTAACATCCATGACTAACGCAACTCTAAACCTCTCCTTCAACTCTACCTCTCCTTCTTGATATATGATCTGCACACTATCCAATATACTCACAAAAAACCTTTCGTGGACCGAATGCAGCCCGCGAACCACTATTTTTGGGACCCAATCCACCCTAAAGTAAATAAAAACTGAATGAACCAGTATTTAATAAATATTTAAGTAAATTTTGACCCTTTTCTAGCGTTATTAGACATTTTCGGACCTGATGGACCTCCTTGGGTTTGCTCCTGCCATTCACCTCGAGGTTTTAGATTGCTGCGAAGTTTTCGGCAATACTTGTTGACGCATCATATTTTAGGTAAATGCATTGAAATTTCTCTCCGACCGATCGGCTTTCCATAAATTGTTTTTCAACTAGACGTTGAAGTACGTCTGCGGAACGCGTGTAAGACTTTACCCATGCTACCCAAATGATGGAAACTACATACGAGAGATTACATCCTAATTCAAGATATATATCTGATAATTGCCACCAAAATTTTATAGGGATTTCCAACGTTATCGTTTCTCATCAATACTAATACGAGGGTGATCGTCGGTTGAAAATCACTTCTAGCACCATAACTATGGATTAAATCTTGGAACATATTTTAAAATTTCCAAAAAAAACATTCTTGCAGAAATTCAGAAAGGAAGAATACTAGGAGATAATGACAGTTAAAGTCGATGATTGGGAAAAATATTTATTACTTTCAAACAGTTTATAATAAATCAAAACCACACGATGCAAGAAACATCCTGCCGACTAAATCAAGAGAAGTCGTTAAAAATATTTCATTCAAATACCACGCTACACGAAATTTTAGTAATTAAAATAAGATCTCTATTTTTATAGCGATTTACTGATTCATCTCGGAATACATGAATTTTAACTCGGGAAGAAATAACTTCAGCTTGGGAAAATGAATATCATAAGTCCTCTGTATCTTCACAGAGAGAAGAAACTTTCCCGATTGGGTGCGATAAGGGGTATGAAAACCTCCTGAGGATTTGTATGAAAATTTAGTTTCTCTAGCGCACTTTTTATTCACGCTGGAATTAAAAATTCAAAGATCCGTCTCGTGTATTATCATGGGAAAACAAAATCACTTTTAAGATGAGTTTCGCAAATTTAGGAAATTTCAAAAGTTGAATTCCCAAGATGCATATCGCTGAGATTTATCGTCAGCAAAAAAGGAATCATGTGATGAAGAATCACGGCCTTGTTTACGCCAACTTTTGCGGAAATACCCAGGATGATTCGGAGAAGGAATCTTTTGCAACATGGCCGTCGAAAACGCGTGCAAATTAGCAAGTACAATGGGAGACGGACAATTTAAATTTTGGCTTTGAACGGATGGGAAAATTGTCAGGAGTTGGACTGGATCATTCATGCGCCACGACGGTGACATAACCAATTCCGTGAATGTAATCTGAACTCTGAAACAAGCTAAGAAAACAAGAATAAAATATGACCAGATGATCCCAATTTTAATTTGATAGATAAATAAATTAACGTGAAAAGAGAAAATGTGGGTATCTCAATTCAAGACGCAGTGAATTTCCCTTCTGAGTATTTAATTTAGAGTTTTGACTACTAAAAACATCATCTTAACCCTGGAAACATCATGAACTAATGAAAGTATCATAAAATCTGAGGTACGGGATTATGGGTGTTGAAGTTGACGGGGGAGGATGTAAAAATTTGTGAATTATTTCCCGGGCCAAATTCAAGAACGTAAAAAAATTTTAAATCAAACCTACGTGACTTGAGAAATTTAAGAGGATATATATTTAATATACAAATATATACACGTCCAATGAAAACAGGAACGTTAAATCATAAATAATACGCAAATTTACGCACTTCTATCACTGTAACTTTTAGATTTTGATTTTAAATATGATATATGAAATATTCTTTGAGGTACTACAATAATAAATGTTAATTTAAGAGAGGATTACGACTCCAATATGGAAAGATTACCACGAATTACCGAATTTTAAAGTTGAATTAAGGTTGAACTTGAAAGTTTTGGACGTTTGGCATAATATTCAAGCACCATTAATTTTTTTACCAAAAATGTAAGCTTGAGGACAATTCTGTTACGCGCGTAGGCTTTAAATTTTTCGCAGAAATTGCTACTGTTGTAGAACAGTTTACAGGGGTTTCCAGCCTTGTTGGCCGTAGAGAAATGTTATAAATATTTTAACCCCTTAAATTAGACAATCCTCCATCTTTATAATTATTTCGTATGGCTGTTGTCACGAAGATTTTTTACACCAATAGACTCTAATTCACAGATCACAAAAAACTCAATATTACCGCTATTACTGAATTCAGTCAATGCCCAATGATTCTACTACGACAGCGAAACAATTCGCTATAAAAATTATTCAAAGTTTTTCCTTGGTTGTGCCACAATCTTCCGTAGAGTAACGCCTGAGCTTATCAATTATGCTCTTATATATAAAAAATACTTCAATTTCTTCAAAACAATATTTGCTAAGAGATTAGCAATGGATCCGGTAATGGATCCGGTTCTTCCATATTCTAGAGATTCCCATCCTGCGACTTCGAGCATCAGAGTAACACCCTCTAATTTGTCGTAGCAATTGTTAACGACGAATATCGCCTTTGGTTGTACTTTTTATAATTCTCGAATTCAACACTTTTCGACAGGATCCCACACACTACACACATACTCAAGGTCTTTCAAACGCAACGTAACATCGCTCAAGGACTTTTTCTTTACTCCTACCGACTATTCTCTTCACGTTTCTTGAGTGCTTGTCCACATATATTACGAAATTTATTTGCCGAAGATTGGCGTTCCGCTTTCTGGCTCGCGGGACGTATATTGGACAACTATAATACAGAGGATGAATTAATTATTCTTCCACCTCAATCAATATCGGTTTTTCTGCTTTAAAAAATCCGAAGCATCATAAGGGGGAAATATAAAGGAAACTTTAATTTTTCTCCGGAAAGGACATACTCCCGTCATGCGTAATTAAATATTGGCTTCAAAACCCGCTGACTGGCGGCCAGTCCAAAAATATAATGACCTATTTTACCGAATTTAATGGTACTGCGATGCTGGAGATCCATCAGATATCCTCCATTCCGATCCCATCAACCTCATACTAACTTGGGGTGTGCGTCTATAAATCCGTTTGTTGATTCTGCGATCGCGTAATCGACCGTTTTCTCCCCATTTCTTCCCTCAGGGTCCTGGAAAACAATGGGAAACAGGGAGCAAAAAAAAGATGCGTGCTCGGAGATTTATATCGCATCAGATGGGAAAGAGAGTTCAATACACTCTCACGTCACGATCCGCAGTTCCCGTAGCAATCACGAACCTTTAAAGCGTTCAAGCAATCCAGTCCCATTTCACTAACAATATGGAGGGGATTTATAACGAGCGAAAATCGACATCTTTGAAGGTTTAATGGGATGAAACACGACTCCAGCTTTTGTAATAAAAGGAAGGCGGAAGGAGTTCTAATCTCTAACATTTAAATAAGGATTTGGACTTCGTAGCTCATGGAGGGAGCTCCCACTCTAGAAGAAACTATTTCCGTCACTACCTACCACTCGACGCCGTAAATAAAGGGTAAAAATAGTTCGGGGGAGTGAAAAACAACCTTGGAAAATCCCGAGGGTATGCGAGTGAATCTGTCTACATTTCTCTTTGACTGGAAGCGACGGGATTGAACAACCGCTCATTGTCCGTTCGATTAATCGCAGAAAGAATCGGTTTGCGAGGGAAATTCTGAGAGGATATTTAAATAACAGCGACGCGTTGAAAGGGGGAAGGGTGCTAAACATTAATTACGGGAGCATTTTCGTTCTCTCTTCTTCTGATCGGTGGCGTCGAGCTTGAACAATAGTTCATTGTCCGTTCGATTAATCGCAAACGGAATTGGTGAGCGAGGGAAAAATGAAGAGTTGGTATGCGTCAATAATCAATCCGAAGAGAAAAGGACACGGGTGCTAAAAACGAATTGTGGTAAATTATTGGGAAAAATGTCTTGAGCCTTGGATTAACCTATAAATACGTCAAGATTTAAAAATGAACATATCCCGCAACTGCGGCAAAAACGAATGTGAATCTCTACGATAGCCGAAGGAGGAATTTCCCCTTACGAAGACTCTCAACAATGGAGTTAATATACCCTTATTAATTAGCAATACCATCTTAATCGTTATTATTGATGTTATTGCTACTGGTTCAATGTCGGACGTTTCTGTATAGAATTGCTTGCTGCTGATATTTTATTATATTTGTTGCCACCGAGTTTACAGGCCAACAGTGATCGATTTCCTTCGCAATAACAATTTACTTTATTTTGAAATTAAAAGTAGTAAAAAGCGTTACGTTAAGTGTAAAGAAACAAATTAAATCGATTGAAGTAGCTCAATATATGTAAGAGAACCGTTTCTACATTAAGGTTTCAAACAACTCATGTACACAGGTCATGAGACAGTTCCTTCCCAGCTATGTGAGTAAGATATACATAGAATGAAAATCTCCTCAGACCCTACATGTTATATCGTTAAATAGTAGTCGTCGTTAATATGAAAAAATGCTAGGAAGCTTCTCTTTCCAATGATCAATGCATAAACGCAGCATCCGTGTGAATAAATGCCTGTAATTTGGCTCACTTATTAACTTCAAGTTCTTTTTAATTCCATTTTTCATAGATACGTCATGATAGATTTATATGATAAACTATTCTTCTCTTACCTATGAGCTACCGGAATAATTTTGATAAAATTAGAAGGGGTTTTAAATGCGTGTTCTTCTCACATAAAGTAAAGCAGGGATATCGTCGAATTAGAAATTTCAATGGTATTATGCCGAGTAAAATATCATCACAAAGTAAAACGTCCGATGAAATGATTGAGTAAATATCATAAAATCTAAAGATATTAAATGAAAAAAGTCTTAACATTTCTATATTTAAAGTTGTTTCAAAAATTTCCTGACGAAAAAACATCACATGACGTTTTAACATCTGTATATGTTTATTTAGGGTTTAAATCAGTAACCCTGTTAAAGTATTACTATTCTTCCGGTCGATTTAGCAGACGATTAAATGTTACCTAGTTGGCAAAAACATTAAAGACCTCATGATTCTTCCTGAACCTCGAGGTACGAGCGTGACTTCAATTTTATGCTTGATTCGCGGGAAAAGTCGCAAAGGATAGGGAGAAAATGGGGAACAGCCTTCGGTTAATTTCGGAAGGATAATTTGAGGAGGATATCAAATTTTAAGACTCAGTGTTTCATTTATATCTTTATTTACTTGCAAGCTCTCCTTTATCTCTCCCGGCTTTAGTGCTTTTAAAAGGCCGGCTTCAGATGGCGAGGAAACCGCTTCAAAATAGCAGTCTACGAGTCGTCAATAGCTGACAATCGAAAAGGTGTGGGAGAGCTCCAAAAATCGAAATAGAAGCCCAGGAGCTGCTTACTAAATTCGGCAAGACTGAATCGATTCGTGCATATCGTAGTATTTGAGAAATTAAATAGAGTTTTTGCATATGAGATGATTATAATGCAGCAATATCTGAAAGCCGCACACCATATAGCATCTCGTAACCATGGTATACGCCGATATTGTTGAAAACGAAACCAAATCAGACAGCCAATAAGAGAGTTGATAATTAAATGCTGCCGCTAATCTTATACCGGTGTTGGGAGCTTGTTTTCGGGAGATTATTATTTCCCATATAGTTCTAATTCTAACAACCTCATATATCTTGTTATAATACATAACTCATATGGTTCTTAACGCTACGGAAAGAGATAATATAACTCTCTTACCATAGTAATTAGTACAACATAAAGATTTTCTATCTCTTGACTTAGCCATAAGAACCACATGAGATATGTATTGCAATAAGATATAGGCAGATTTTAGAGCGCTTTTCACCCTTTCTTTTCTCGAAATTAGAAAATCATGGATTATTAAAACAGTTCAAAGAAGTAAAAGTACTCCCAGTGAACGCCTGCATCATCTCCGCACCAATGAGCCTTTACTTGTTCAATTTAGAACCAGTCACTCAGAAGGAACACAAACGGAAACCTTAATGAAAGGGAAAATTGTACCTTCGTTAAGGGTTTCACCTTTTGGAAAGCCAGGGAAGCCCAACTGGCGTTCTTCCAACTCCTAAAAGTAACTTATATATTTCTTTCCACCGCGATGCATTTAAGTCGACCAACGTTTCTTTGCAGCTTTTAATCAAACCGCATGGGATGTTGAATAGCATACTCCCCATTTTGCAAAAAGAAAGTCACAAGAGTTAGACCACACCCTGTGCTGTGAGAGTTTGCAAGTGAGCACCGAGGAATTTGATCCAAGAGTACGAAAATTGCGAGTTTCTCTGAGATATTTTTGAATTATTCCGCACACTTCCATAACGAAAATGTGAAATTCTTTGCCTTAACATTTGTTTAATAATTTAAATTCTTCTCCATCATCATTCACTTACTGTTATTTGCAAGTCAATTTTCTGTGTCAAAATTTATGTTAGCCAGTACCATATTTGTACTTATTGAAAATGGTTCCAATTCATGGAAAAGTTTGGTCTGTTTTTGAGTGAAAATAAAGTAATTCTATAGGATAATTCTGAATTCTAAAATGATATGTATCAACTATTAAATCAGAATTCAGGTTGTACCTATCAGTATCAATAAAAATATATCTAATTAAGACCAGCACTGATTTACCATACGAATAAATTTATTTATTAATCGTTTATGCATTAACTAAAACATATGTATTTAAATTTGCTGTACCCCAAAAATAAAATTCCACCTCTAACTCCACTAGAGGTAGAAATTTGCTAGATGCGAGTTAGGGAGTATTAGTTTATGGAT
>KZ308584.1:604642-709837 GCA_000376725.2 Ladona fulva
TTCTATTTAATAAATTGATTCAAATACTATTTCATCTGCACTTGAAGCGCAGTTTTTCGAATTTAAAACTCAAAATGACTTTCCATCCCTTGTAGCGATTTCATCGCATCAAGATGGGAGGGAAAAAGTAATTTGATTTCTTCGAGAAGTTTTTTCGCTTTCTTGGAACTTCATCTTTAATTGGCCATTCCCAAATAAACAAAACTCCGGGTTATAAACCGATGAGACATAATAACCGGGAAGTTCAGTGAAATTTCGAATAAAAAAAAGATCTTCCCGAATAAAGTTGAGTTTCTGGAGGAGGTCCAATATTCCGAAGGTAAGGCGGGAAATATATTTTCTCTCTTTCCTCCTTTAAGGATGATAAACTCGTTATTTATTCAGACAACTTCTATAAAACGACACCTTTATCTATTTTCGCATATCCTTTCCGTTTAATAATATCTTAAACTTTGGCCTCGGACGGCATTGTTGTTATGCGTACGTGACCGAACCCGAGTCGGCAAATTTGATGCAAAAATAAAGGAAGGAGCACCTCTCCGAAAATAATATTGATGAACTTCCCGATATCTTAAAAATCTGGTTCTACTCTTTACAATCATAAAAAGAATTATGTTGCATGGATTTTAATTACTGTACTGCTTACAATATGAAGTGAACATTACTGTTCCAGCAACGGAGTACTCCTATACAATAGCCTCATCTGCTGATTATACTGCATCTGCTGTATCGTTGCCTGAGTTTAAAAGTTAGACGTGACTAGGATTCGAATTCTTTAACGGAAAAAAGCCAATGAAGCTATCGTGTAGAGAATTGCCCTCCGTTGTTAGGGGAGTGTTGAAGACAAAGCGTGTGGAGACTCAGACTTAGCGGCACCTACCACTGCCACGGTCCTCATAGACGCAGCTAGCTCACAATGCAGGTGTAAGGAAAAAACAAAGAGGAGAATATCCTGCGCAAAGTTATCCCTAGCTGTGCACGGGAAGCCGTGCCAGAATTGACTAGAGCATCCGTCCGGAAAGTGGAAGATCCGGGTTCGAGTCTTAGTCAATTCAGTCAGACCTTTTTACTTCCGTTTTTTCCCTGGATTTTAACAGAAGCAAGGCTTCTCGCAAACTATTCTCCTGAATTGCTTTCCTTTTAAGATAAGTTGTGTTATTATTTTATATTGGTCTCATTCTCTATATTGGTTTCATTCTCTATATTATGACGTCAACTAATAAAAATACGTGGTTTCTCTTTGTAGTATAAGTAAGCACCTTCCATTTATCGCTGTCACTGTAATTTTCCAAACATTCCTGTTCTCGCGTACTTTTGAAACTCATTTGCTCCAATGCTTGTTTTCTTTTAACATTTTATATTATTTTATATTTAACTCTATATAACGTTAACCACTGCTCTGCTTTGGTATGACTGTGAGTGTTTTTATATCGATGCATCAACTCATTGTCTATAAACAATTATAACCTTCAGGATTTCATTCATTACCTTCTTTTGCTCTTACTAATCTATTCAACTTATTAAACAAGACTGCTAACAAAGAATAAAAGGCGTGAAAAATAGCGACATGACTGGGACTCGAACCCAGATTTTATAGAATAAGACTGTTATTATTTGAAATCCTATCCTAACTCAAAAACTAACTCAGTTTTTGTCAACATCTAAAGGTAGTAATGATCTTTGAGATATGAAGGTTATTAGATTATGGTGTACGTGTAAATAAAATAAAACATTCACAGGCTGTGTAATAATAAAAAACACTAAAGTTCAGAAGGATTAAGGAAAGGTGAAAAAATAATAGTATTAATTTTAGAAGTGCTCCGACAGTTGAGGACATTTCGTACATATGGGCCTGCACCGGGAATCGATCCCGGGACCGCTCTCACAAAGGCTAACGCGCCACCCACTCGTCTATCAGGAAGCCTGGTTTTCGAAAAATGATCATGATCGTGGTATCATCTCGCAACCTGCAACCGTTGTCATAGAAATACACGTTTCATCGAACTCAAGAATGAAAATGTGATTAAAAATGCTTGTGAAAGTGCAATTACAGTTTTCGTTTGGCAATCATAATCACAATTGATTGACAAAAGGAAGATTTGTTTGTTGCAGCGCTCCTGGCCGTCATGTTCCCAGCCAATCATAGTCGTTAAAATTTAAATTAGCCTTTGTCCCTCATAATCTAACGTAGGTCTTCCTCTTTAATTCCTCCCTCCCACCATTACTTAAAATACCGTGTTCAGTGGATAGCAGTGGCTTAGCGTTTGCCCAATTTAGTTCCCTATTCTATTCATCAATATTTTCCACAGGTATCTTTCCTTGCTAGTTCTTCGAAAGGCTCTTCCATCATTTATTTGTCATACCCATACGAATACTTTTGCGAGTAGTCTAGCCTTGCTTTGAAGTTTGTTGACCCCGCTCATCACGCAAGTAAAGCCGTAGCAATTCCCCCGAGAATCAATTCCTGCGCCGATCCATTCTTTGAAGCCAGCGCATAATTTGATTCGATTTTTAATTAACGCTTACTAAAAAAAACTTTCATTCACAAATGAAAAAATCTTCCCTACAATTTACCCCTCTCTTAACGTTGACGTGTTCCAACCCTTAGAAAAAAAGGTGAAAGATGTTTGGCTCAAAAGAATCAGAAGTTGGAAAGGCCCGCTCGAGCTTAGGGAGTCGTCGCCTCCTTCCATAGGAACGATATGAGGGCGAAACAAGTTGCTGAAACACGGCCCAAAACGTGAGCGTCATCACCTGGCGGTACGCATTTAGAGAATTTTGGGAGTCTCTCAAAAAGCAGAGATATTATGCTTGAGCAATCGAAATGGAAGCATAAGCAGGGAGAAACTGCGAAGATGAAAACGGACGCATAAGATTGGATCCCAAAATAATATCGCGGCACTTTTATTATAAATCGGTGGCAGATTAAGTTAGTGGTTACGGAAGAAGGCACTTAATCAAACTTTATAAGGATTCTACCTGGTTTCTTGGCCAATAGTCACAAGTTGGAACCTTGATCCATCAGCACCGCCTCCGGAGGCAGGGCCACTATGAGGCAACAATAAGGCTACGTCTCAATTGTTCAGTTCTCCAAATAACGTTGCAACAATCTCGAAGTTTAATAATATTTTACTACGCTACGTTAACTGCAACAATAAGTTGTTATTTGTAATTTGTTTAATTTCCATGGTGATGTTATCGATGGAAAATTGAATGAAATGGCATTAATTTTGGAATTTTAAGGAAAATGAGCCTATACGAACGCAACAGGCTCGTGTTTATTATAAAACATAAAAAAATAATTATATCATTGTTTAACGTACAGCAAATAGCTATAAAACTTTAATTTTGCTCCTTTAAGATTCAAACCACTTTTACTTAATCAGCTACACATTACTAATAACGGTACAATTAATCATTTCATTAACCAATCAATTTGAAAACCTCACGATATCACGAGGGACAACTTTTTCAAACTATTTTTATTTTCTCCCTTTATTAAGAAGCTACCATTGTGTTTTCTAGAGTTATATACTTTCTTTTCATTCATTCCGTTCAGTGAATGACTTTCGAAGCCAAATTCTTTCACCCTTTCGATGAAGCAGTTTTCCACACAGCGACCTAAACTTCCTAGCACCTGCGATTCTAGCATATTAATGGAGAATACGTTGTATGAGTTACACGAGATTTTTATCAGTAAAGTTTATCCCTATATAGTATTTACTCCTACATCAACTGCTGTCTGATATATATTTTGCCATGATAATAATGGATACTATCAATAGACTCTGGCAAGACGTTGTGGTAGGAAACAATAACGAACTGACAAAAATGAAAACAAAACGTATACCCGTATCACATCTTCATGTGGTACGGGTAAACGTTTTGTTTTCGTTTTTGTCAGTTCGTTATAATAATGGATATTTAATCATTTTGATTAAAAGATGCCAGTTATATTGTTTGGAAAGGTCGAAAGGTCAGTGGAGAATAATAAACATTTAAAAGTGAGATTAATGATTAGAGTGCCTTTTAAATTAAGCGTAACACAAACGATACCGACAATAAGGAATTACGATAGTTCTATGAATCCAAAATTACATAAAGAGCGAACAAAATCATCGATAAACATTGATCACAACATTAAGGTATCCTTCCGACGTAATAGTAACAAATTTCACGTTTACTTATAAGATGATATCAAAAAGGCACATTTAAATAAATAAGCTTATAATTACTTACGAATTCTCTCTCTAGATACGTACATGCACATGTTAGGAATATACACTTAAACATCTTTAATGATTTATTCCATACCTCCTCTAACGATTACAGTTTATTCGTTGAAGTACCTACTAGTAATGTGCATACAGCTAAAAATGCAGTTAATTTCGAAATGCAGAAGAATCAAAAACACGTATAAACGCCGCCTTTCTTCATTCCACAAATCAAGATAAGTGAGTTCGATTTGATGACATATCCCTCAGACGACTCAACGCGGAAAACAACATCGTTAAGGGAATGGTTAATTTCCATCCGACATTTGATACGTGATACTCCCGTGGGGTAGCCATATAGGATGCTTCCTCTGCAGAGTCCACCCCTTCCGCATCCCCCTTACGTCAACGTGATCCCCACACTCTCCGACTGCACAATCTCCGACCCTTCAGGTATTCTCTCCTCGGCGGTGGCGACGGATCGCCCCCAATCCATTCCTCCGCATGCGTAACTCCTTCCCTCTGAGGCGCGTGAGTTAAGTAAGTGCAGCGTTCCTTTTATTGGATTCCAATGATGGAACGCGAGTGGCGGAGATAATGGAACTGCACAGAGAGGCATCGAGAGTGTTGGCGAGGCAAATGCCATGCGAGGACGCAAGCGGAGAGAGAAGGCAGGTGTGGTGTTTCTCAAAGTCCTGGTGCTGAATCTATCGGATATAAGAGCAGCACCGTTCCAATCGATATATACTAAAAGAGTCGAATTGTGCGTTTTTGTTACGGCCGCCGTTTTTATTCTTGCCAGGGAAATAGAAAACTATTCCGAAAGTCTACGAGGGTGTTTTACGACGTGGATCGGGGTGAAATAAATTGTGAAACGGAGAGGTAAAAGCCGAAATGTACCAAGTTAGGAAAATTTCAAATAATAATCTTTTAAAATTGTTCAAAAAAAATAACAGGAAATATTATATTTTTTAAACGTTTTTATCTAAGAGTAAAAAATTAGCGAATTAGCGTGAGTGGTCAAGTAATGTGTGTAGACTTTATAAAAGATGCACGCAATACTTCTGATGATGGCGTTACTATCACGAAACGAGTTGTGTTGCATTAACATTTGTTAAGGAATCTGTACGTATAAAGCAAAAAATTTTCTACCCCAATAAATCGAATTTGCTCAAATTAAAGCCAGAAAACTTCCTATAAAAATCCATCATTTATTTGTCATACCCATACGAATACTTTTGCGAGTAGTCTAGCCTTGCTTTGAAGTTTGTTGACCCCGCTCATCACGCAAGTAAAGCCGTAGCAATTCCCCCGAGAATCAATTCCTGCGCCGATCCATTCTTTGTAGCCAGCGCATAATTTGATTCAATTTTTAATTAACGCTAACTAAAAAAAAACTTCCATTCACAAATGAAAAAATCTTCCCTACAATTTACCCCTCTCTTGACGTTGACGTGTTCCAACCCTTAGAAAAAAAGGTGAAAGAGGTTTGGCTCAAAAGAATCAGAAGTTGGAAAGGCCCGCTCGAGCTTAGGGAGTCGTCGCCTCCTTCCATAGGAACGATATGAGGGCGAAACAAGCTTGCTGAAACACGGCCCAAAACGTGAGCGTCATCACCTGGCGGTACGCATTTAGAGAATTTTGGGAGTCTCTCAAAAAGCAGAGATATTATGCTTGAGCAATCGAAATGGAAGCATAAGCAGGGAGAAACTGCGAAGATGAAAACGGCAACGGACGCATAAGATTGGATCCCAAAATAATATCGCGGCACTTTTATTATAAATCGGTGGCAGATTAAGTTAGTGGTTACGGAAGAAGGCACTTAATCAAACTTTATAAGGATTCTACCTGGTTTCTTGGCCAATAGTCACAAGTTGGAACCTTGATCCATCAGCACCGCCTCCGGAGGCAGGGCCACTATGAGGCAACAATAAGGCTACGTCTCAATTGTTCAGTTCTCCAAATAACGTTGCAACAATCTCGAAGTTTAATAATATTTTACTACGCTACGTTAACTGCAACAATAAGTTGTTATTTGTAATTTGTTTAATTTCCATGGTGATGTTATCGATGGAAAATTGAATGAAATGGCATTAATTTTGGAATTTTAGGGAAAATTAGCCTATACGAACGCAACAGGCTCGTGTTTATTATAAAACATAAAAAAATAATTATATCATTGTTTAACGTACAGCAAATAGCTATAAAACTTTAATTTTGCTCCTTTAAGATTCAAACCACTTTTACTTAATCAGCTACACATTACTAATAACGGTACAATNGACATGTAATCTGAGGTATACTATATAAATATACAACAATAAAAATGATTTCTTTCCAATACGAATGAATATTTTATGGTTATTGTATTACTTAACGAAACAATAACCGAATACCCGGTTATTCCAATTCACAGTTACGTGTGAGTCGCCTTACGACGTACTGCAGGTGGTCAATGCACCATATTTTCCAACCAGTTAAGGTCACGTATTGTCCGCAGTCTTTCTGAAGCGTTCAGAAAATGATTCCTGTATTTTCTTGCAGTATCTGATCGACCCTTCTAACAAAGTGAACGCATAATATCTACTACGTCTTCCAAGAACGCATTATCTCTAAGATATTAGAGCAAGTTTAACCTGAAATTTAATACCCTTTCTTATGACGATTCCCGTCCTATATCGAGGAGCATCTTGGTAACGGTAATCGATGTAGCGATTGTTTATAAAAACTAGAGGTTTACAGTTTAAGTTTATTTACCGAACTTTTCGTAATTTGGGCTACGACAATTATCTTTAAACTTCTGTTTAGAAGTCAATTCTTTGACCGCTTTTGCTTGCGAACCTCACAGCATGCAGTTAAATAGCCTTGTTTAAGGATGGAGGAATGGAATGTGTGCTGCTATCGCATTAGTCTTCTAAAGATGCAGGTACAAGGAGAAACAGATTAAACTAGGAGGGATGATTGAATTATCGCGACTCTTCTCCTTCCATCTCTTTTCGACGGTTATATTTAAATGCCTCCTTTGTTGTCGTGGGTACGGTTTACTAGTAAGGTTCACCAGTGATTCAGGGGTCCGACGACTGATGCGGTGAGTTGTGAGATGATTTGAGAGAGACGTCACGAAAAGCAGATCGATTTGGACGCCTGTGTGCGTCGTATTTGCAGCGTCGAAGGACGCTCCGACGTCAGCGATGGAGGGAGAGTGGGGTAATTAGAGTTGGAGCGTTAACTAGGCGAAGTGCGAATCGCCCGGACTCCCGACAAACAATAGGCAAAGGTGATTAGTTTTTCTGAATGGTGCGAGTGGAGGTATCTGGAACGGTTATTCCATTGCGACTGGCCGTGAAAATCGGCAGTTCTTTCTTTAGCGGAATTCTTCTTCAGGAGTACCGAAAGACGGACAGTTTCAACTATGACGAAATAAGGATCCAGAACCGCTGCTGTACTGTACTGTACATAGGAATGCTTCCCAAATTCATTAATGATAGATCAGTTTTACCAGAGGATTGTGTATTACAGTTCCTCTGTTTATCATCCTTTGCAAGTAGACTCATCGGAAGCAAGTTTTCTAAGTAAATTAAAAGTTGTTTATAAACAACTATCCCAGAAAATGGAATGGGGTGGTAAACTAATGGGTTTCTTAAATAAATATATTCAAAATTTCACTAAATAATTTCAAATTATTAGGCGGACTTCTATTTCAAAACCTCTGTTCATTCACGAGTGACAAATTGAAGTATATGTTCAGTTAAAAACTCCTACTGCTGATTTTTCTTACCGCTAGAAGTCCAAGTAATTGCCAAATATTATAAATCGTAAAAAAGTAAATCGTGGTTAAATAAATCATGTTTAAATAAATCATGGTCAAATAAATCAAAATTAAAAAAACGTAATTAATAAAGTGATGAGAAACGCATGGTTTACAATCTTGAGCCAGGATTAAGGCAGACTGCATTCCTGTAACCGGGTCTAATGAATAATTCATCTCCTTCATTTCCTTTTCCAAATTATTATTAAACAAATAAAAATTAGATAATCATAATTTGCAGTAATTGACGAGTTATGAATCAATAAATATAATAAATTAGACATTAATTGAATAATAATATTTTATGTGCTATAATATAAATTAATAAAATTATAATAACTAACACTACGTGCAAAATGTAAGTGAATGTAAATGAATTTTAAAATAATATTTCGTGGTTTGCTTGCACATTTAGCAAGCAGTGTATAAGGGGAGTACGTTCGCTAATAAATCTCAGTTTGCTAAGCCCAAGTCATGGTTAACAAGGTAAGAAAACAGACACACAGGGGGCTAGAAATTGTGGTAAACAGAGGAATGAAGACGTATGACCTTGTAGCAATAGAACAGAAGTGAGTTAACGAGAGGAATATAGTGTGGAAACAGAAAGATTGAGAAAAATAAGGGGAATAATGAGATGTTGGAAAAGAGAATAAAGAGAGATATGTAGTGAAACCAGTATGAAGATGCATGGCTATTTTTTGCGCAACATTTCTCGCGGAGACACGTTGTTTTATGCTCGTTCCTAATAATGTCTTAATCACAGGATTCATGCAAGATAATGCCATTATTTATCAAAATGAAGATATAAGGTCACCCCTCAAATGCGAATTAATGCTCATGTGCATGATTTTATACGATTATATTAGGAGTAAGCAACGTTGGAGAAGCGATCGAATTTGAGAAAATTTGGTCGGAACAATCTCCTCAAATATTTGCTTAATATATTCTACTGGGTACAAAATTCAGTTATATAAGGAGTCAAGATGAAATGAAATGTTTTTATCTATGAATCCACTTTTACAGTCTATTAAATATACGTGAACGTTGATAATATTGGAGAGGTATTCTCGCAAACCCAAGAATCAGAAGTGCTGAATTAAACCTTTAAAACAGACGTGGCGCTGCCACCAGTCTTGTGTCTAACTGCAACGAAAAACTTGCAAAAATACTATCTCAAGCTGTATTTCTACTGCACCGACATTTGCACCCTACTAGCCTTTTTTGGCGTGCATTAGGAGAGGAGAATTGCATTCATGGAATCAGTAATGACTGGTTTTGAAACCTATATTGCACCAGTACTCGTCCAAATGGATTATTTCAATACCTTTGATCTCTTTTCCTGCATTCAATTTTCGCCTCGTCGTTAATAAAGAGCTCAGTGGAAAGAGATTTTCCTGCTAACAATTGGAGAAGGTGCACAGCTCTACACAGGCGAGATCAAGGAATTAGTATTTCCAAACCGTTCAAAATTTCCGCGCACAATGTGATGTTTCTCTTGAATGTGAACATCTGATAAAATGAACGAAATCAAAGCTGAAGCTGAGGATTGTACTTAATGTCATTTTTAATGACGATTTAAGCATTAATTTCAGTTAATTGTAATCTGCATCCTTTCTGGGCGCCAATAATTTTTCTCAAAGACTCTAAAAAAATTCTAGTAAGTATTTCATGTTCTTGTAAAAGCAAAAAAAAACTAATCCATCCTTTTTCTAGAATAATTTCGTTACAAAAATATCAGTTTACAGCACGAGTATTGTAATTCTAATCAATTATTGGTCAATCATAGTGAAATCCATTATATTATGCTGTTATAAATTACACTGCATTGTTATCAGTTAAATTGCATCGATTTCAGGTACACGCAGCTAACGTAAAAATTATACGCATGAATACTACTAAACAGGCGGACCAATTTAACAATGAAGCAGATAAACGCAAAGACCTTCAATTTCAAATATAGTTTCACCGTGTTGTGCTACATCTAGAAAGTCCATAAGGTAAACCATCGCATAATACGGTGTTGTTCATTTGAACGTTCGCCAGAAAATCCCACGTTCACGAACAAAAAATACCCTTTGAAATTACGCAAGTTATTTATAGAAACATCTTTGAAAAGAGAGAAAGAATAAATAATTATTTGTGGAATAAAGGAGCGGGAAGAAATAAAATTAAACTAAAAAGACCTAACGAAGAGAAATGTGACACATAAGAAAGGGCCAGAAATAAAAAGATGAGAGAATTAGGCCCTGCCGGAAGTGAGAAAGGAAGAAGATAAAGAAATGCAAAGAATGGTAAAGAGCAAGAGAAACAACGAAGAAAAATGTCCTAATACACATACATATACACACAAACAACGTATACTGAAATTGTGCCCGTATAATCTGCAGAGAATTTAACATTTGCAAAGTCAGGCAAATTCTCTATTAGTAATAAAATTCAGATTTAAAAACACGGGAAAGAACAATCTACATTATTACACAATTATTTTTTTATGGCGACTGTAATTTAATTTAATTTCCGATAAACAATTTGGATATCAGTGCCCCAAACAATAGTTTCAGAAGATTCTATTGAATTACATTTTTCCTTGAATAACTGTTATTTTTTAGCCTTTTTATACTCCAAAATTCTAAGAATAGAAACAACTTTCAATAGATTTCATATAGCATTTATACATAATAGCATTTTCTAATTAAATTGCTGATTTTCTTGATAAGCTCATTTGTTTTACCTCAGAAAGTGGAACACGTAGCTTTTACAATTATTTAATAATAATAATAAATCGTCTNGGGTTCTAGAATAAAATAAGACGAAAGTATTGCGGAAAACAAAAGAAGAACGGAAAGAGAAGCCATTGGAAGAGGAAAGTGAAATCAGGAGAGGGATACGGGTGAAGATAGGGATTGAAGAGAGAGAGGAGGAACTCGCCAAAAAGGCGAACGAAGACTTTCAGCCTCTGCTTCGTTTCTAGAGACTATTTTAAATGCTTTCTCGAGCACTTGGCATCACTAGGAATTCGGTGCCTCCTCGCGAAGGTTCAAAAGATTAAAATCTACGGAAATTGGAAACCCGTGGCCTCAACTGAGGTGCTCGGCGGTTTTCATCGAATACTTACTTTCAAGAAGCAGTATTAACATTTTAAATCCATTTTTGGCTCCCGAGGACGAACGATTTTAGCAGTAGATAATTTTCTTTCGCTGGTAATCTCTAAGAGCTCAGGTTCATGATAAAATGTACGCCGATGTTCTCTTTAATCTTTTGGTGTTATCACTAAAAAGAAAAGGGTTTTAAGATAGAAGACAAGTAGAGCCACAAAGAACTGGACAGATGGCCTAAAATTTATGAGAAGGGTTTTTCAGGAATGATTCATCGGAGAAGAGGATCGCGAAGTCATGTGGAGACTGGATTGGACGGGGGCTTTGTGGATAGGCGAACACAAAACGGAAGAGATAACTGACGTCATAAGAGACGAAAAAATGAATAATGGCCAAAGGGAATGCGAGAACACACCAGATGTCAGCAGGGGTGGATGGGACACAAGCATAGACGCAGGAAGTGAGAGGAAAAAATACACCGCTTAAAGTATTAGAGTCACTTTGGAAGGAACTCGAGAACACAGGAAAAAAACGGGAAGAATGCATTTGGATGGAGTAACAGGTCTAAATTGAAATTTCTGGCGTCACAACGCATTATAGGATTGTGTGTCCTATGCTTCAGTGTTTAAGAAAAAAGATTACAATCACTGCAGCATTATGGATGATTCTTTTTAGTATTATGTTACGGTGTATCACGATTACTTTATCACGAGAAACAACACGAAAATGATTTTTTATGTATTATTCTCCTGGTTTGCCCATTAATGAATACATGGCTACCATATCACAATACCAGACCATTAAGTCTCTGAAAGCATAAGTGTCAGCATGTGTAAATGTTCAATTTTAAAATTCTATCCTATGTACTTGGACTATTAAGTGATTCAGAAAGAGAAAAACAATTTCAACATCCACTGAGAAAAAAGATGACATTCCTCATTGAGACTGAATAACGAGCAAGTTAAATAAAGTGGCGCAAACGTAGATTCGGACGAATAAATAATGGAGAATCGATTTATAATCCGCTAAGTACTAAATGAAAAATCGTTTTAATTTTTGAGTGGCTCATTTGAATGACAAAGAATAATTAACTAGCAACACCATTGCCACACAATGATAAATTCATCCCAAACCTCTTTTCATATGTTAAGACATTTTTTTTAACCATTTATGAATGGTTCGTAGTTATGAATTCTATTAATATAATGAAAACACTTATATCGATGCTTGTCTCCGTATTTTCATTACTTCGTATCTATGTGTATTTTTATTCCTGAGAGACACAAATCTTACTCTTCCATCTAAATATAGCTCTGCTAAGTTAAATGATGATGTGCTAAAATATTCTCCTTAAAAATTTATCCTCAAAGTCATTGTACCAATATTTTGTAAGTTGTAGGGATACTAGAAGGGTGGAGATGAAAGTCACATAAAAGCTTTAAACTCTTGCTTCACTACGTAAGGGAAATAATATAGGGCTTCTAAATACCATTTCGCCTCCACACATCTCTCGAAAATACCCGACCTCTCTCTCTGGAACGTCCTCACACTTTTGAATGCGCAAACAAAAATCGCACGTGCTCTCGCTTATTTCAGGTCTTGTTAAATGTTTGTGGAGCCCAGTGGACCAATAAAGTGCCATTACAGAGATGTGAAGAAAGCGAGATTGAAAGGAAGGGTGAGAAAAAATACTGGGATATGAGGTTTCGTCATTCTGTATTCTTTCCGACACCGTTACCATAAACATATTGAAAATATAAATAAACTAATGGTAACCATGTTAATCAAATTAACGAAAAGGTTACTGACGTAATTAAATTAATGAAAATAACAACTCTCATTCCAATGGAGAAGAAATTTCAAGATGAACAAAACCGCAGGTAATGTAGATTTCATTACTTTATTTTCGTAGTTATTTTTCCTGTTTTAAAATTATCGAAGCCAAGAACTTATATTTTACATAAATATACTATTAAGATTGATATTAGTTAATGTAACGAAAACATCATTGGTACATCATATCACTTGCTGATTTGGAGTATTTTATTTATAAATAATTTTTTTGGTTTCTTATACTTTTTGAAGTACATCCAAATTCCTGACTTATATTAGAAATATAAATTTATGATTAAGAATTAGATTTCCATCTCAGATGAATACGCGGACTTAATCAAACTTGTCGAGAGCAGCCATAGTTTGTTGATTTATCGGAATTCAATGAGCTTAACAATTCGAAGACCCTTTATCGTTGATCAAGCATTTAACGAAGTCTAAATGAATAAACCAACTTCCCCAGATACTTAAAGCTAGTTTTATTTAATTGGGCAGTTTGGGCAGTATGGAATTGGCCCCGAAGACTGATACGGGGTAAGAAAACAAAAGATTCAACACGCCCGAAAGATTTACGGTTAGATAATTGAGATGAAGAAGGGTATAGGACTTAATTACGGAAGCTAAGAAATTTCTTTTCTGGGTTCTAGAATAAAATAAGACGAAAGTATTGCGGAAAACAAAAGAAGAACGGAAAGAGAAGCCATTGGAAGAGGAAAGTGAAATCAGGAGAGGGATACGGGTGAAGATAGGGATTGAAGAGAGAGAGGAGGAACTCGCCAAAAAGGCGAACGAAGACTTTCAGCTCCTGCTTCGTTTCTAGAGACTATTTTAAATGCTTTCTCGAGCACTTGGCATCACTAGGAATTCGGTGCCTCCTCGCGAAGGTTCAAAAGATTAAAATCTACGGAAATTGGAAACCCGTGGCCTCAACTGAGGTGCTCGGCGGTTTTCATCGAATACTTACTTTCAAGAAGCAGTATTAACATTTTAAATCCATTTTTGGCTCCCGAGGACGAACGATTTTAGCAGTAGATAATTTTCTTTCGCTGGTAATCTCTAAGAGCTCAGGTTCATGATAAAATTTACGCCGATGTTCTCTTTAATCTTTTGGTGTTATCACTAACTACAGTCAGATCTACATGACTATTTTAAAGGTTTATTCGGCATATACCTCCAGGGAGAGGGTGTATATGCCGACGGTTAAAATGTTTTCTCTGCAATTTGCTAAGTTAATACGTCACAGGTTTACTGAAGCGACAAAACTGGATCCTTTTCTTTGATTCCGATATATGTAGCTGTAATAAAATGGTTGGATTCCATTTCAAAGGATGTTGGAAGGGAAATAACATACCACAGAAAAGCAGTTAGGCTGAATCCTATGGATAAGATAAGATCCTTTTCATTTAATAGGTTTACCTATATTTTTTTAAATAAACAACTCGTTCGATGATAGCTGAAATCTTCTAGACTATATATATACTTCTCCTAATAAAGCCTTTCCTGTTACAACATTGATCGATTACTTTAATTAATACGTTTTCCACATAAAATCCATAATCCCACTTGCTCACGTATTTTTTGCTAAGGATGAATATTAGACATGAGATCTTAATCATCGGTACTTTAATTGTTTACTTAGCTCCCTCATACACTTAATCGATCATGACGTAAAAGTTCACCATTGGCAAGAACGAACTGTCCCTTTGGCTCTCTTGCCAGCAATCGAGCTAAGATAAAAAATATGGCGCCAAGTTAATTATTTATGCACTAGTTTTAAATCTAGGTCGCTCATGCCCTACCTACTTAGTGTCCTGCAGAGATAGAGGGCATTAGCCCGTGAGAAAAACGGGCATTTTAGATTAAGAATTGGAGATTGTAGGACATGCAGATAAAAGAAGAAAGTGCTTCAAGGAACAAAAGAGCGGCCGGTAGGAAAGGCATGAATAAAGATAGGATATGAAGAATGCAGATGATGGAAAGAAGAGAAGAAATTGGCGTAAGATTGAATACGGTGGTGGCGAAGTACGAAATCTTCTTCAGTTTCTTTCTTGGCGGATCACCAAGAGAAAAATCCCACGTTTCAAAAATGGTATCCAATGACTTAAAATATGAACTGTAAGTGAGATTCCTAAAAATCAGATTGGAGATATATTACCTTCAAGATGTTTAGTAAATGAAAATCTGGGATGAATTTTAAACATCTATTCCATTCCGTGGAAATTCATTTCCTTTTGTCCCGCTTGCATGAGTTTTATGAGACGGGTTATAGAAACATCAGCAGCGGATTTAAAGTGATAAGACTATCCCCGTAAAACATTAAGACAGGATGATTCGCTGGGAGCGAAGACAGTCGATTAGAATCAAAACTGAAGCATAAAATAATTCTGGAAACGACGATACAAAGTGTATTTTGGTGTTTTAATTTCTGACCTCTCATTTAGATTAAAAGTCATCAAACGATTTTTCATGTACGAAATGAAACACCTAAACTTTGGTTTCCTTATATTTCATACTGGAATTTGTGAGAAAGTAAACTTTTCAGCATTAGCGATATAACCTTACATATTGTTATCGTTGAAATTATTTAATTAAATCAATTTTGGCATCTACATTTTTTCCAGTATTTCGTTCGAACCATATTCAAGTGGTTCATTTCTATGATTATCGTATCTCTGAAGAAATTTATTCAATGTCATCCGTTGTTAATTTGTGACATAAGTAGGGGGAAAGTATCCTCGGCTCTGCTTGAATTCCTATTTTTGTGCCAATCTTCATTTTTTGGTATGCTCTTTCTACCTAACTTACTTACTAACTTTCTACCAATGGAAGTAGTGTCTAGTGTTACAACCTTTAAAAATGTAAAAAGATACACTCACTTTCATATCATTTCTCGAATGAATTTCTTCCGCAAAAGCTAACATGTTGGTAGCTGTTTTAAAGAGAAGCTTAACATATAGAACTAAATTTTTTTTAATCTTTTCAATTTATCATCAGAGACCACGAACGAGGAAAAAATGACTTCTTTTAATAAAAGAAGAGAACAAAAACAGATAAACTTCACGAAAACTTTCATTAAAAAAGAGAGGGCAATAAATTTATCTGTATCGACATTGAATTTCCTTTCATAATTCTAACCTCGAGATCATAGGATCAATAGTTTTAATTTTGTAGGCAAAAGTAGTAACTTTACGGGCAAAATTAATTGATTAAAATCTACAGTAAAAATTTACTTGGCATGCGTTTCGTTTAAGGGTTAATGTGAATGATTCGATGGAAATGAGACTTCCGTTGCGTAAAAATTGGCCAGTCATCTGCAATATGGCAACCTTTAAAAATGTAAACAGTTCCGAGGAAACTTCTGAGGAAGGAACTTGAGCGTTCGATAAAATATTTCCATGAAACCGGATCCCAAAAATACTGAACTTATTTTTTATATATCATAGGATAGGGTAAGGGGTCTTTGAATATTCTCTTGTTCAACTTGAAAACATGGCTTTCTCTTAAAAGTCTCCTTCTTTTATGATATCCTTGTAATAGATAGTAAACTTATATCACGAGGGAAGGTACCCCGAAGCAATGAAAGATCCAAGCTTAGGTTCACGATTTTTCTTCCAAAACATTCGCGAGGCAACAGAATTGTATGTACGAAGCTCAACATCTGGGCAAATAAATTCCCGTCTGATTCTAAATTGAATCCGATTAACGGGATAAAATTATACCGGCAGTGTTTTCCTTTCGAGAAAAATCCCGTCCCCAGGCTGCTTTCTCCTCGAAAAATTGCGCGGGTAGGATCAGAGGAAGGAAGGTGAAGGACTATAACTGGGCTGTGGGGAAAGCGCTGAAGGAAATACGGTATGAGGGAAGAAGGCGCGTGGAGGGATTAGAAGGGGGAGTTGATGGAATTAAACCAAAAGAAGAGAAACAAGAGAAGAATGAAAATACGTCTCGACTCGTTGCAGTGAGATATGCTGCACTGGTGACATTCTCGTGAATCTTCACCCCCTAATGAGCAATCTAATTCAACATTAACTAGCTGAAATATTTGTCTTTTGGTAGCGGATGGAGAAAAGTGGAGCTTTCATTTACTTCTGTACTACTTTAATTGATGGCTATGATAATGTTGTAACTACTGAGGCAAGAGTGACTCTGAAAAATGGCATTCATTTTGGTCTCCTAATGAAAGCTATGAAAAGTTATGTTCATGGGGTCATTGTGCTGCTCTTGCGGAGACATTTCCTGCTCGTGCCATTCTGGGTTAGAGTAAAAAGGAAAACTACCTCACTCCCCATTATGCCAATTTATCCTAATTTCCTCTCCACATCTATTGGTAGACAATGGTTGACGGATAAGGTTAAAATCTGCTCTTACGATACAGCCAGACAGCTCAAAACTCCAGCTTCACCTTATGTAAAATAATGTACGATTATCTGAATTTATTAAATACATTTATGCATTCTGGTGTTAAAGAACGATTAAAGTATTACTTCACCATTATAACATTATTTTTTTATCCGAAGATAACAAATCGGATGAAATACACTTCACCATACTGAAACGTAGTTTTACTCTACATTCTACATTATGTATTNATGTGTGCTTTGGTAAAAGTTTATTGTGAGTATAGTCTCATTACAGTAAAAATCGGCTAATGATGAAGTAATGATTACTATTACCGATTAAAAGATTACCAAATTACTAATTAAAGATAATCCTAACCAGGTACTAACCAGGTACCTAAACTGTACATTTTACCGTACTCATGAACTGCATATGTGAGATGCTTAATCTACAATTAGTAGGCGCTTTCTGAAACCTGCTAACTCAAAACAGACAGCGTAAGTCACAAGTTTAGAAAATAAAGAAGCTTTATCGGTGTGTTTTCGCGGATTTCTTTCACACCCTTCTCTTGTGTTTGTTCTCCCGCAAAAGTTTTTTACCATCAACCTTTAGAAGTGAAGCTCTCCTACCGCAACCAAAATCTTACATTTATTTATTTAGGATTTCCTCTCAATAGAAAAAAATACATATAAATTTGACGCAGAAAGCCTCACTGGGAGCTGACCTCGCCTAATAAAGGGACAAATAATTATAAATTCAGTCATATAATTATGCCATATAACAATGTGCGTAATATGCAAAGATACTAATTATATGTTATTCAACTTGAAAAAACAAACAATACTTGGCAAAAGCTTAGTATTTAAGTGTAATAGGTGTATAGCTCAAGATGTAGATAATTGTAAGGATTGTATAAATATCGAGATTGTTAATCATATAAAATATTTAGGTTTAATTTTAGATACTAATTGTAATTGGAAATTGCATATCAGTAAAATAAGATCTGAACTCCTTTTTGTTATAAGGCAATTTTATTTTCTTAAATACGTTTGTACACTTCCTGTTTTGAAAGCTGTATACTACTCTTTCTTCAACTCCAGAATTAACTATGGTATCGTATGTTGGGGTGGTGCCTACCATTCTAATATTCGTTGCTTGCAAGTTTCACAGAATAAAGTAATTAGAATAATGATGCGAGCAACGAGGATGGAGTCATCTTTTCCACTTTATGTTAACCTAAATATATTGCCATTAAGATATCTTTTTGTATTTAAGGTGCTAAGAGTGTTTTTTAATCGTGGTGGACATATCAATAAGCCCTGTTTTTATTCTTATAATCTAAGAAGGAATTTTTGTTTTGATATAACCAAACCTAATGTCCAGCTCTATAAACAATGTTATTCTTTCTTAGCTCCTAAGTTGTTCTCCACGATACCAAAGGACATTTCGTCCTCTGCAAATGAAAAAGTTTTCATTCGCAAATTGAAAAATTGGCTTTTTCTACAAAAAGATTTGGAAGATCTTCTAAAATAATTGATTTACAATGCCTTTTCTCACTATATTTAGTTTGTAATTTTTCTTTTGTTTCTGTATTTTCCAAATTATAGTGTATTTTGCTACCGAATACGTTCTATGTTTAAAGTGTTGGCAATCCCTATAAAAGGTTCTTCAGGGATGCCTAATTTCACTTATATTTGTTTATTTTTTTTGGATTTGTAATCTTGTGTGTGAAATAAATTTATTATTCATTCATTCATTTTATTTCGAGAATTGTTTTAAGAGTTATTTTGTGAATTTTTGGGAAAATATAAAAGTGTCATCGTCTGTTGTCTGGTTACAGCATGATTTCCGATTGATTTCTGACAAGCCTATTTCCCTAGTATACTTATGAGACTGGTGAAAAATACATTCAAACTCGAAATAACGCAATTAGTTGTTGCGGAAATGGTGTTGTCTCCGATCATCTGCTGTTTAATATTGAATATTTTATGCATCTCACACTTTTAGTGTTTTATATGAAATTTTTATGGTTCTTGTTTTTTGTCATTCTTTTTATTTTCGTAGTAATTTAGTAACTCCCCAGTATTAGTACTTAAATACATAAATAAATTATTTAAAGCTAATCTAAAACCTACAATTACCCTTCATTGCTAACCGCAACTGTGGTTTGAAAGTAATAAAATTCAAAATTGTAATAAAACCTTACGTAATGAAGTCATAGGTTTACCCATGTAGAGACAAATCACACACTAGACATATTGTAGACGATTCCTGAACAAGTAAAAAGAAAAATCGCGTAAGAGCTGAAACGATTAAAATCCTGTGAAATAAGGGCAAAACTTCAAAGAAACATATCACTTAGCGAGCTATGGAACGTTTATAACAGTAATGCAATCAAATCTTTTAGACTTAAATTCCTGTTCAATCATATTGCAAAACATCGTGCGCTAGATACGCCATGGATGATTCTAAAACAAGTTGAAAGAAAAAGCGAAAGTGCGGTATTGAAACGATTTAAAGTTTGTGAAAAGAGGGCATAGCAAAACTTCGAAGAAACATCCTATGCTCAAAGCAAACAGTCGAGCATGCAGCATAAACAACTTTTATAACACGACAACTACTTGGCTCAATTGAGAAATTCTCGACAAAAAAGGCATTGACGGAGCAACTCAACAGCTCTTTTCCGTAAAGGCGTCACAAACACTTTAATCCTCCCATGCGAAGGCTATTCGTCGATCCTCTTCCTACTTTTTCATCTGCTCTCCCTTAACTCGTCAACGTTTTGTTTGGCAGATTCCCTGTTTCGGAGGGAAATTATTTCTCCTGTAAGCAAACTTCACCCCGTGACCTGATTCTGTATCGGGAAATAGTAGGCACCCTTAGTTCTTCCTTCTTGTTTTCCGAAACACGTCCGTCAATCTTTTGCTAGGAGCCGCACAGGACCGGGTTCTGACAATAATCAAGTGAGGCCACCGCCTCAGGGCGCACCATTCTTTGGGGCGTCACTGCTTGCATATCAGAACGGTGAGAATTCCTTAGTCTGAGGAATACCGAAAATCTAGAAATATTCACAGCGCAAAATAATAATCATTCCTTCCTTTTATTATACGTTACATTTAGATACACATTCGGCTTCAGTGGTGTAGGAATTAATATGCCTAGGAACGCTGAAATTCCGGGTTCGAATCCTGATTTAGGAATGGCTAGATGTGTGCTTTGGTAAAAGTTTATTGTGAGTATAGTCTCATTACAGTAAAAATCGGCTAATGATGAAGTAATGATTACTATTACCGATTAAAAGATTACCAAATTACTAATTAAAGATAATCCTAACCAGGTAGTCACCACTGTACACTTTACCGTACTCATGAACTGCATATGTGACATGCTTAATCTACAATTAGTAGGCGCTTTCTGAAACCTGCTAACTCAAAACAGACAGCGTAAGTCACAAAAACAGATTTCGTATTTTTCGTATGACCTAAAACCAAATCCCGTGCCAGAGAATCGAGCCTAGTTCATTAGATAACAAATTTTAATCAATCAGGTCGTAATATATACGTAATATTTTTAAGATATGTGATTATGTAAACATGTATAGCCTAAAATATATGAGGCAGAATACGGAGGCATGGGTTATTGTTTTGAAAATGATATAATTTCTTTATATGCTACATGGTGTGATGTAGTAAAACGATATATTTTTATATTTCACCTTAGAAACCACGATTAGAAAAGGGTCCAGAGACTTCCGAGTGTATGCTGCTCCACACAGCGATGGTTCAATTTAAGATATTAATACTTTTCCCAGCTTGATCTTTAAGGCAGGGGCTCGATTTATTATACTGAAACGAGTAATTTATTTAAAAGATTCATTAACAACGCTAAGATTGAAATAAAGGATAATTACGACTTAAGCTACATAACGTTATAATAATCGTAGTCGGCATTATTGAAATGCAAATCGTTGGCGGGAAAATGCAACAACGAAGGTAGCAACATACCCTTAGGGCGGCCACGAATTTGAAGAGCAGGGGGTGTAAATGAAGAGAGTTTACGTTCCCTGAATGGCTCCGCAACTCTAAGTCTTCTCTTCGGCAATCTAAGAGATGGAGATGTCAACACATCGCCTAAATTTCCCCGTTAAGACAATGGCTTCCTTTTAAGAACAAGGTCGAGCTAGAGAACTCGGTCAGAGTGGATATCGTAAGGATTTTGCGCGCACTTTTCGACGCCGGAATGTAAAGCTCGTGCTCGGAGTGTTGAGGGATGATGTAGCAGTATCTCTTCCGGAATAATTTCTCGCTCCGCTATCGAATGCGGCCTAGCGTGGTACGGCCACGTCGTATTGCATCGCGGAACGTTTATCTTTTGTTAATCTCTGCGCAAGGCCTTTGCTAAATTGGTAGCTAGAGTGGTGAATTTAAGCGGAACTTTGCGTTCTCTAACGCCGCGACCCCTATTTATGGTAAAAAATGTCGGCCAAGGGCAGATTTGTTTGACACAGCAAAAACAGAGAAAAGGGGCGAGTTTGCAGATTCGGATCGGATTCTATCGGAACGAAGGTGGTTTTATGATAAATCGTTTATAATTGAACTAAGGAAGATAAAAGATGCAATGAAAATGCTCATAATACTTCCACATGGCACGGATTACTAAGAAATAATTCATACTACTACATACTAGTTTCTGCGGTTTCTTCTTTCCCGTCTTGTGGGGGAGTTTCCTCAATTCAGGCCTTTTATCCATCCGCTGTCAATTGCGGAGATATTTTCCCGGAAACCAAATCTTTTGTATTTGAGTTAAAGTGGTATCTATGCATCATTGCCATTACCATGTTTCAAATAATAATAAATTCAATTATAAAAATAAAGATGATATTAAAATAATGGCAAAATTATAAGAAAATTGAAATAAAAAAGACGATAAAAATGCTATAAATAAATAGTAAAATTTATTACTATGAAAATTATAATATTTTTACAATATCCTTGTTCCAACTGATTCAGTACCACCTCTAATAGCCTTATAATATGTTTTGGGCAATTTGATTAATTTACTGCCTCACAATTTCGATCAGAAAAATCTATGTAAAAGAACATTATGAATACATTTCTCATCGAAATAGGAGCGTAGCAGCAGTATCCCGACAATTTTACCTGCGACCATTTAACTTTTTTTTTAATAACTTTGATTTTACACAATATAGGCATTATCACTGTTACTGAAAACTTAAGCCGGAGCACACATATACGAATAATCTGCGGTAAAGCAACAGAGAAGCTCGGTTTTAATAAAGCTCATTATATGTAGAGGAAATGAAAATGTTAGAGATCGATGTTATTTCAACTTAGTAAGGTCCCATCTCGAAGATGCGGCGAGTTTCTGGGATCCAGCGCATGGAACGTATACTCGCATCTCGAGAATGTGCAGTGCAAGGCGATACGATTTGTTAAAAAGTGCTACGATAAAAAACAAGCGTTGAGCAAATTTTCTCAGACGCAGATTGGAAATCCTTATAATAAGAAATAAGAAGAAATTGAACTAAGGAAGAAATCCTTATAATAAGAGATAAGAAAGAAATAAGAAGCTAGGCTGCGATTGTTAGATAAAATCAGAGGAAATACATTTTCGGAAGACGTAATTGGTATTATGCGACCCCACTGCTACTTCGGCCGATCCGACAATGAGCGTAAAATAAAAGAAATAGATGCGAGGATTAGTCGTTTTAGGGACTCATTCTTTCCGCGAACGATACGCGATAACAATGAGCTTAACAGGTAACACAAACGCTTGGTGTTTACACCCCCTGCCACACGCCGAAAGGCTGCTTTCAGGGTATTTATGTATGTACATGTATATAGATTAGGATCAAGCCATCCTTCAGGTGTGAAGCGTAGCGTTGGGACACAGCCCACCTGCGAAGAATTCTAACACCAAATTTTGTAACATTTCTTTATTTGAGAGGATAGAAACTTTAATGTTGTTTTGGTTCCAACTTCTTGTTTCCAAACATAAATTACATAAATGAATAGGGTTCATTCTCTTGGATGAAATTCAAAGTACAATCCCACCATTCAATTATAAAATGGCATAACATAAACATAAAAATCTACTCTGTTGAAGATCAAAACTTTAAATATCCTAACGGAAACAGGTTATTAGTTATCTTGCTATCACAATGTACTTTGTAAAGGGAGATTCAGTGTACAGAAAGATTTGGATACATCCCTAGTTGAATAACTAGGATTATTAACAGATCAAGACTAACCAACAGCTACTAAAGATTGTGTTTTTCAAAATTTAGAAACCAATTGATATATTTGCGCGATCAATGGCAAAACTGTACGTTAAAACAATTAAGAAATATTATAATTTTGTACTATTTGTATACAAATTTGAAATTGTTAAAACTTCAATTTGAATAGCCGTTCTAGATATGTATAGATTTTTTGCATCTTCTAAATACTACCTAAATCGTCTTCAATTAAATTTCTCCCTTGTCATGGTCACCATTTTCTACAATTATTTGAATCCTATTTAACTCCATAAATACGTCACAAGCAACTTCATAAACTCGATTTAGCAAACAGATTTTAAAAGCTACTTTTTTTAACAACCATTCACTATACTTATAAAATTATCATCAAAGCAAAAAGCCAGACGAAGCAAAATATAGAGCCTCTCAAACATCCTTAGACGTGTCAAGATTATTACTTTTTGAGTGGAAAGAGCTATATATAGAGGGAATTTTAGCAAAGAGCATATCCTCGAAGATCCCAGAGCCTGTGAATTGTCACGAGTGTTACTTCTGAAATCGAAAGAACAAGTGAAGCATGATAAGCGTTCAGTCAAGATGAGAGGCAAAGGAGAAAATAGAGAAGACATCGTGGCGCTGAAGGTTGGGGCAATCCTTTTTATTTTCAAAGTCACGAAGATTCGTTCGGTCTAAGGTTATTAGCTGAGCAGTTGCCATTCGAACAGCCTGACAAGGGGTCTTCCTAAGCGATGCGTATAAATATTCAAGGGCGATACAAACGCAAAAACCTGGATTAACCTTGTGAAGGAGTGAAAAACAAGGCAGTGAAAAAGTGTTGAAGGCCCATAAATGCTATAGATAGAAAATCCTGGGTGATATATGCGATGTTTGGGTATAAAATGAGACCAATATTAACCTCTACGCCCACGTCGTTCATTTAAGTTCGCCCTTTCACCTGCTTCCGTTCTATCTTTGTATAATTTAACGATGAAAACTGCCATTGACTGCTCTCGGAATAATGCATAGTAATGTATCATGTTAAATATCAAAAGAAACTCAAGGCATTCAAATGTATCAATTGTGGGAAAGCTGTATTCGTTAAAGCTTTCGCATCAAGAAAGGGAGTTCACGAGATGACGTTTCGCCGTGCCAGTACACAGCACTGCTCCGATAAAAAACATTCGAATGCCATTTATTCGCGTCATGAGTTAGCTCTTTGAATGCTGCGATTTTTTTTCATGCGAGTTATTTCGTTGTTAAATAGTATTTCTTGTACAATTTCATTCCTAATTTTCGGTATTTCCTTATTTTTTCATTCGATTTTACTGCAACTAATTAATTCTCGGGCTTAGTGTGCTACGTAGTTTGATTTAAAACCAAGTTTGACATAGAAAAACTAATAGTCGAGAATCACTGACTTAAATTGATAATCAGCTGTAGTGATGGACTTACAAAGTCATCAACAACCCGAGTTCACCATTTTTTCATTGCTTTTACAGCGTTTACAACATCGAGGACACGTAAAAACAATGCGTGGTTGTATTTTGCTAATTGCTGGGTGTAGCCAATGAAGCTGTTATTCAACGATTCTTACCCAAGAATTAAACGATAGTGAAAAAGGCATACACCTCTGTGAAAATGCTTTGCGGGATAGTTTTTTTTAGAGAATCCGCCCCGAAAGTAGAAGATCTGGGTTCGCGTCCAAGTCACGTATGCAACTTTTTTCCGCTGATTTTTTTTGGTACTTTTGGGACTTTTTAATTTCCGCTTATTTCTTGTGCACGTCTCTTCGTGCTGAGTTATCGCTAAATCCTTCCCACGCAGATTCTTATTATTCATAATGATCGAATACTTAGATTTATCGTTGCATTTCGGGACTCTTTTCAGAACGTGACTTTCTGAGGATTAAAAATTTGAATCCAAATCACGAGAAAACGTTGAATGTCCATATTGCAAAAGGTGTAAAAATAGATATACTTTTTGGAGAGGACGACTGATTTTTATTTAACCTTTCCATTTCCTCACAAACACCCATTTATTGGAGAATCACAGGAGAGGCGTCAAGAGAAACAATAGACGAACACAAACAACCATTCCCGGGATTTGAGATTGCAGATTGGCTAGCCACGCTAACCACTCCTCCTCCGCGGCCAGCGATCGACCAAAGCCTAAACAACGGAGACGATTAAATCTACAATAAAGTTGTATTCAATGAAAAGTGTCAAACATCTCATTTCACGACAATCTAATTTGGGTAACTTAAGCTCAGGTCACTACATTCTTAACCTTGTTTGTTTTAGAGATGAATATACAATTTTCTCTAATTTCCTGCTTCGCATGGCGTTAAAATTTAATCCACCTAATTGATTTTTAAAAACTGCGAAAGATTAACAAAATGAACCATTTCGCATAATGCAACAACCGAAAGTTATTTTCTGAGCTCTTATTTCAACATCTCCTAATAAATTTCTGTTTTCTAAAACATTAAAACCCATCTGAATCACCATCATACAGTAGTGTATACAAGGGTATAACATGTCTGTGCCCGCCCCTCCAGGCAGATTACTTGTGATACGACTGTAGATGATGACGGTAAAAGTTAATAACGAGGCAATTAATGTTATTTCATTCTTTTAAAGGAAAATTACATAAACTCATAAATCCTCTCCCAGAAAAATTTGGCACCAAAAGAAGATGTATTTGATGTTTCATTAATCGATTGATAATCATAGACCCCCATGAAGAAAATCCTTGACCACCATGTACCATAGGCTCAGAAAAACAGGGGCGTGCCTATAGGTACCGCTAACTCCTTACTACAGGGAGGTACAAGATTTAGAGTTCCTCGCTATAAAGAAGCTCCCGTATTATTCTTAGGGAACACCCCAGAATTTTCAGTGCGCCCGCAATACAAAAAATGATAGTTTTCATATCTTCAGCGTCAACCATCACGTAATAACTCTCCCATGACCTGAATCCTCGTTAAGTTTTGAGACTAAGAGGCTCACATTAATCAGACTTTCTTTACTGAGAAAGCAACTCAGAAATGAATGTGCCGCCGAGGTAAGAGCAATACCGTGTTCAATGCATTCCATCGTCATTTGTCTAAATCCACGCAGAATGTACGGAGGATGAACCCCATTTAAAAGAATGTTTACCTTCGAGAAAGCAATTTCAAATCAACCCCAAATTCTAATTAAGAAGTAAGGAGCGAGTCAAAGAGCAAGGGATGAAAATAGAACTCTAGTCGACGAGAGAGAGGAAAAATCTTTTACCTATATATTTTTTGTTTCTTGGACTAGAGACGCGTGCAACGGACTTGTCGCCATCCTTTAAGAAGCTAAGGAGAGCCATATCGTACGTCTAGTCAGAAATAGAAGCCGCAGCTGTACTATTCAAGAACAATGCTGCTTCCTCCTCAAGCCGAGTAAATTATCGGATGCTCCCTTCTTGCCCACCATCCAATTGGTTGCGGTGCCGACTTCAGTAGTGCGGCCGGCGTAAGATATACTAGTAGTACTACACCTCAGCTTAATGGTGGTCAATTGTTGACTTTTTTTCGAGTTACATTTCGTTTATGATTTTCAGCGTTATAGTTGTTGTGACAAACAATTGTTGATAGATTATACCATGCAATTATACAAAATAAATCTGCAGTGGTATCTTTACATTTACAACATCTAGGGTTGGCGTTGTTCCACGGAGGTTGCGGGTTCGAATCCTAGTGAGGACATGGAATATTGGGTGCGTGACTTAAGGGTTAATTGCAAGAGTGGTCTCTTAGACTAAAATTCGCACAATAAGGTCTTCATTATCATTACCACTAAAACCACAGCAATATTAAAGCGGCTCCCAGATATCCAAGTAGGTAGTGCGTTCGCCTTTGGTGAAAGCTGTCCCGGGCTCGATTTCCTGAGGGGGTTAATGTGTGCGAAATGACCTCAGCTGTCGAAGCACTTTTAACATTGCTACTACTACTAATAGCAAAATTAAACCCAGTAAACCGTCTACAGACGTAACTTAGCGAGGGAGCATCAAGAGATCTTTTGTTTATATCAGTCCACAGAAAGGAAGAGTTTTCAAAATATGTTTTCTCTACACGTATTCTTCTATTATTCTACCCTCATTGTTGCTGAAATCTATTTCCTTACAACGTTGTTATGGTGAATTTTTTTATCAGACAATACATAAATTTCAATAATTACACCTTAATTCAGTTTATACTCGTAGCAATATTATCAATAAAAGATAAACGGCTTTCATTTCATCGCGTTCTTAAATCTTCCCGCCATTAAACGGATCAAGCCCAAACGATTGCCGCGCCCTGATTTGTCGCGATCGTGTTACATTGTTTCCCCATCGCTTGGGATCCCTTCAAACTCCCGCCTCAAACTTTGGCGCAAAAAATCGCCCGATTCGCAGACCGGAGCGCAAATCCTTAAAAACTTTCTCGGAAGGGTTTTTATACATTTCGAAGATGGATTTTAAGGCGTGCTCTACACACGGTTTATTATGTCTGCTTCCTAGTATCCCGGGGGGCTGGCTGCGATCCAGTCAAAGTTATAAAACCTGCTAGAAGAAGGAAGAGCGGACTATAACTCTCCGAGCTGCAGAATAAAGGCGACAAATACGAAGGCGTTACACGCAAATATCGAAATAATGTACCAACTTATCGACCACTGAGCGTGTTGATGGAAAGGCCATTAATTTTCGATATTTAGCTTTTACGCTTCAAGAGAAATCGGTAGAAAAACAAGCAATTTTATGTCAAAAAATTCACAGAACGTTTCAAAGGGAAAAAGAGGGAAAATATCCCAAAACCTTCACGATTTTTGAGATTATTAGATACGCGTTAATTCATATACACGCAGCCAAATTTGAAAAAGCCAAGAAATTAGGAAATGTCACAGATCCCAGTCCTGATGTGGTCACAAAGTAAATCACAAAATAACAGTCATTAATACCGATTGGTGTGTCTGGGAAAACAAAATCCTATGTATTCTTTTAATCTAAATGAGAAATATTAAGAACATTTTTAAACCTAAGGACGATACACCATTTTACTATTACGCTTATTTAATAGCGAATGAAAACAAATTTGAGACGCTATTATTCAAGCATAAACTCGAATGAAGGAAGCAGAGAAATTCCTGGCACTATGGCGGGAAACAGAATCTCCTTGATTTAGCCTCAGGGACTTGTACCTTTAGGAGCCAATGCGCGAAGTTAAACCGGGCCTACAGAACCTGCTATATCTAGTACATGAATGTTAAAAACAAAATTCTTCATTTTATTTATTTATAACACAGAAAATAGTCAAATAATTTGAAAGCATATATTATACTAATAAATAACGTATCGTCGCTAATGTGATACATAGTGTCTATTATGATAATCTCTGGTTAACTTGTTATAAATGATCTACATCTACATAAATACCATGCAAGCCGCCTTTCGGTGAGTGGCAGGGGGTGTAAGCACAAAGCGTTCGAGTTACCACTTTAGCTCATTATTACCTCGTATCGCTCACGGAAAGAATAAGCCCTTAAAACGACTTGTCCTCGCATCTATTTCTCTTATTTTACGCTCATTCTCTGACAACACACCCTATGCAGTACATGTGTACATATTCAACATAAAATAACGAAATTATATAAGTAATCACCATGATTAGAAGTCATCCACCGACATGAATCATAAAGACCAATTATTTGTAATTTTGATAATTAATTCCCCCTTCCACACGCCGAACGGCGGCTTGAAGGGTATAAATGTAATGTACATTGTTTCGACTCTGTCACAGTGTTAAAGTTTACGGCTTTGAAACTTACCTTGATTCTATGAAATCATTCACAATTAATACTTTCACTAATTATCGATACGAATTATAAACGTTGAAATCAGGTTCTATTATTTGATTTTTCACTACTACTATTTTATTACCAACATAGGTAGATTGCTTAAAAAACGGTTAGATACAAGTAATGTAGTTAATTAAGACAGTCATCAAAGAAAAGTTTCCTCGAAAAACTTAAAGATCGATTCACGGTTGTGTTTTTTCTCCAAATCATCGTTTACCGTAAAACCACTGGAACGTTTCCACTGTAATGCCACACGTTATACGTAATATTCGTTTAGAGGCTCCCAATTCGCTTTATTGGAAGCGTTTTCACTATTAATGGAAGTGGTTTGATGAACCCGGGTTTGATGCCGGTGGGAGCCTTATGTCCCCAGAAAAGGGTTGGGGGCGTCTGACCATAAAAATCTGAGCTAAAACAGGTTTTAATCGTCATTATCTCCATTACCATCAGCCGACCCCATAAATAATGGGAGTAATAAGGGCGGGGAAAGAAAAGAAGAAGAGTTTCTATTCATTATGAGAAAAAATCATTTGCAACTCAATATAGTATCCTTGATATTGCATCTAAGCTCCCTTCGCAAATGATAACAGCAATGGCTGCAACCAGTGGTATTGTCTTATCCTATTTCCTCAAGAGACGTAAAAGCATACAACGTCAAAACTAAGTATATCTGCGCCTTAACGACTTTTATTTGACATCAACTGTCACGTCAAAGAGTTCTCCATTTCCTAACCTAAGTTCCGAGTGTCCGGTAATTACTATTTCTTCCAGAAAGAAGCCTCAAAGGCAGCTTTAGTCGTAAGCATCCCCTGCCAGCTGAAACCACCACAGAAGGTATAACGTGTTAAACATCTTTCTTCCAGATCAGAAGTGCCGCTTCCGAGAACGAAGTCGAGCAGCAGAATCGCATAAAATCCGAAATACGACTTCAGGAGCACGACCATGAAAATGAAGTTTATGAAAAGAGAAACTTTCCCCCGGTAGTTCCTGGAAAATTTTCGGGAAAATCTCTCACCTTCCTTATACCACGGATGGGTAAATATTTGGCCGGAGGAGGTTCGTTCCCTAGCGGAAATAGTTCGCGCGCAACAGGCAACCTTGAGGTATTTCCCAGACATTCGGAATACTCTGCATTGGAAGATTTGCAAACCCAGACTGCAAGGCGGTGGCGAATGTGTGCTGTTTGCTCTAATAGGCATAGGTGCTATATATGCTTGATTGTACACATTCCTTATTTCCTGTATACATTTAAACCTCAAAGTTTTCATGGTAACCATGCGAGTGTGAGTAAATTCAACAGTGCCTAACAGCGATTGCATAGCTCTCGAAGAGAAAGGGTTAAAAGTTTACTTGCCTGGGTATTGTGATATTCCTTCGGATAAATAATGTATTTTTAATACAAATAAGAAAAGAGAAAATACTTTTGTTGAGCAATATGAGACGTTAGAAGGGTTACTCGTTAGCCAAGGAACCATTGCGATGGTTTTTATCCTGGTCTTAACCGCCTGAAGATAAAAACAGACTTTGAGAATCTTAGGGATTACTTGCACCTATTCCTTTTGTATTTCCATGTTTTATACATTTCACCTCTACATACATTTTTTGATACTATTTCCGCGATTATTCTTTCTATATTGGTAAACGGCATACCTTTCACCTCTGTACACCTTGTTGTGACACTATGTTGATGATTTGGATCAAATTAAGCGTTTGGAATTATTTAATCAGAGTGTAGATGTCGTTTGACAAAACAAATATCGAAAAATAATCATCGTAACTTTACGCAGAAAATGAGGCAGAACATGAATTAAAACCTCTTGGAAAAGATATCAAGGTTTCCCGCAAGCGATTCTGAAGGTAAACCACGCTCGAGCTATCGTTTCCGAGCTCAATTTCATATTCTACTGTGTTAACGGGCCAAGCCACAGTTCAATACGCAAGAGAAGATTCCACATCATTCCTTTGTGAATTTAAAGAAACGGAAGTTTCAACAAGTATTCTCGGCCGACATAAGCACGATTCCGCGTAGCGGAGGCCAATTTATTGAGAAATATCTTCTTTTCACCACTGTTTCCCGGTTCAAATATCCACGACGCGTGGAAACTGTTCTGATTGGCTGACGACGACCCGCGGACCTCATGATCACCAGTTGCGCTTCGGCCCGACTTGCCGCGCGAACACAACTCTTTCCTCGAATGTTTGATTGGGATAAAACAGTCTATTGAAACTGATTTCTCTAGCAAATGAAATAGACCACGTCCTCAACTTTCCCTGGAAAACCCTCTGAGGGTAGATTAACTCAAGAGTGAATACCATTTCCTCCTAAAGGTAGCTGATGACACTAACACACATTAAGTATGTCTTTAATCCAAATTTCAAACCCAAATACTCTGCGATGGTAGCAGATAGTCTCAAGAGCACATAGCAATAGCACCTCCCGAAAAATATAGGAGAGATAAACACACTCAAAATAGTCCCTATATCACTACAGGTTTTAGCACGAAGAATGCGATATGCAACTAGCATTTCCACAATCTTCATCATCTAACGAAGCATTAATAGCATTTCGTAGAGCGAATTGGTAAGAACACTCCGCCGACCAATCACTGGCATCCGATTCACGGGCCGCACATGCCATAAAAATCCTCGCGATACACGATAAAAAAATCACACAGTCTTTCCGATCACTGGCTCGAGTACAAAGAGGCACGGAATAAATTCCGCCGTGTAATATCGACTCACCACTTCATATCCTTCTTCTGCGAAGCAAATAAACTCACGAGTTTTTCTTTCGAATTCTTCCGGAAAAACCGCCGAAGCCTCCCGTATCAAAACTCCGAACCTGCTGCGCTCCTTCCTTTAACACACAGTGGCACCAAACATGTGAGCACACTCCAAGACGCCGCGGCGCGTTGCTTCCATTTATCCCTTGGACGCAGACTCTTCCCCTCGGGATACTCCTCGGAGGATCCCCGGTGGTGGGGAGGAAGACGGAGCGGGAAAAGGTGCGTAGAGTGGGGGAGGGGGCCTCGAGGAATGGGAGGGGGAGACGCCGTGACGTAACGGGGAAGGGGAGGGAGGCATCTGGTGGAGGAAGCGTGAGTTCCGGAATCTTTGGGATTCGGGAATTGAGAGGGTGGATCACCCACTTGCCGAGGGTCGGATTCAGGATTTTTTGCGGGAATCCTCTTTCGCGAATCTGGGATGCGAAACCAGTCGAGGGTGGTTTCCCTTACGGCAAGGTCTCCGGAGATGAATATTGCTACTAAATGGAATCTGGGGTAATATGAGGCCAAATGAAATTCAAAAGCAATAACTCAATAGCCGCGAACTTGGCACCAGCGAATTCGGGTATTCGTCTCATGAGACAAAAATGGAAATTTTACAAAAAATACGTGGTTATGTATTCGAAGTATCACAATTAGAAATTTGCAAGAGCCAGCGACTTGTTTAAGTTTGAGATGATTTATTTCCACCTAATCTCATCTCAACATTCCTTTTAATTTGCTATATTCTGAGTACCTACGATTTTCATGCCACACGATGGAAGGCGGCTTCTAGTGTATTAATGTAGATGTAAATGTACTTAATTTTATCATATTGTAATTAAATATGTAAAATCGCAAAGATAGTGGAAAACGAAATTACAGCTAATTAAATGAATTCTGTCATATGAAATAAGAGGTTGTGAAAATGTTCGTGTCAATATATTCCTACGCATTCTTATTATGAGATCTCCAAAGTCCATAACAGCATTGGTGGATCCAGAAAGGGTGCGATGAGAGCGACAGCCCCTCATCAATGATTTTGCCGAAAAAGCAATTTGGCGTGACAAGGGACTCAAACTGAAAACTAACAGCAAAGTGTTTCTAAGATGGCATTACATCCATTACATATACAAAATCCGCCTTTCCTACCATATGTCATTTTGACAGTTAATTGGCAAGGATTAAGACACTAATTGTGGTCACTTTGAGTTAAGCATATAAGATATCACCCTATTTAGGCCTCAAGCTGGAAAGTTTCTAGATCCTCGACTACATACGACTGACTTTCTTCATCACAATATTTCTTCAACTTTGATCACATTGGTATCAAACACGTAAATTCCAAAGCATAGTGGAAGAAATATTTTATGAGATGGATTTATAGTACTTCGTTGCATAATACATGGTCAGAGTAAAAATGACTTTTGTGAATTTCAATTTTCGCGAGTCAAACGAGAAAGCATGATTACAATCACTAATTCAGATAATTAAATAAAAAACATTGCTACTTTAACTGAGGACTATGTGAAAATTCCGCCACGCCATGCACTAAATTTTAATGGTAATAAGAATATTAATAAAATTTTCCAAGCATTAACTTTTTTCTTTATTTCGTTCTCGCTAATATTTTCGGCTAAATTATTTACGTCCTCCAAACTGTGTCTAGGTGAAGGTCTTTGGGAGTAGAATTAGGATTTGGCACAACATTAGGATATTTTCGCTACATTTCCTTTGTCTAATGACATTTTTAAAGCAATTGGAGCAAGATTAGAAAGTGGAGCGGCCATCATAATTGACTGCTAATGAGAAAAGTGGTCGGACGAAAGTGGCCGTTGTGGTCAAAAGTAATGCCTTTCGGAAAGTTGACGGATTGCCAGCCAAGAAACTCACTTTCATTGAATCGCCACCGGAGAAGTCATCGGTCCAAGTGAACGGCGTGTTTATATGAACAGTAAGATCAATATATGGAAAGATCATTATGCTTTAAAGAAAAATATGGGTTTTTGCTGTGCTTTTCCAGAGTAAAATTTTTCAGATTTTGAATGATTATCTTTTTTCGCTTTACAACTGTTTCTGTCATCTACTTTGAATCCGTAACATAAAACAACTTCAAAAAATTTCCTCCAAAATTATGTTGCAAATCCGCTATAGCAGTTAGTCGGTTCAATTTTTGCTGGAGGCCATATTTTGGATAAGAAAGTTTGAAGAAAGAAATAGGGATCAATTTCGTGATTGATATCCTAATGAGAGGTAGACTGAAACGAAACAGAGTAGATTTGAAAGTATGTGTGCATGAATCGTCTTCAAAAGAGGCATTTATGAAATATTTGAATGCATTCATGGCTAGTAAAATATGGAGGGTTTCCGATGATAGAAGAGGTTATTAACTTGCTTACCCCAAAATAATTACCCCGTGTGATTACCACGAGCATTTCTATCAAATCTCCAAAAAAGATGTCAATAAATAAAAGCAGAAATTGAAGACTGCGTAACAACATTCCCTAGTAGAAATAATCTTCTTGCAAAACTGTAAAACAACCGTAGTTATAACCGATCACTCAATGATAGTTCGCAAATGATAGCTTAGTTCATAAACGTTAATTTTACGGCAAGTTTATTGTGCATACAATGTGTTATGATTTTAATGCTCTTATTGCAAGTCCATCTCTCTGTTTCACAAAAATATCGCATAAGAAGTGAAGGTGAGAATCTAAAACAATTAAAAATTGCTTTTTTAATATATGGTTGTAATTAATGATGTATTTAAAATGAATAGAGTAACACATCATCAGTAATTTAATGTAGGGTTAGAATTGATAATGAACGACGTTAAAATAATATGAGAGACGAAAGGAAAATAGTCAATGATTAAGACAGCAAGTTTGCAACAAAAAAAGAAAAAATAAATTCTTTAAGAATTAATTCACCTTAAATTGTGAGTCAGATGAGAAAAATTAAACAGTTGAGAAAGCGGCAACTTTTACCACAAGGCGACCTCGTATCTGTAACTGATACGTACTTTCACCACATATCCTACTATAATCCACAGTAAATCTAATGTGACCAAGCTCAACTTTGTGGAAGGAATCCATACTTAATAAGTAAAACTCACTTAGTCCTTTCCTCTGAATATAATACATTTCACGCGATTAGATTCGCCTACGAGTAAAGCTGGTTGAAGATGTCTACTTGTATACGAAACTAGTCGCGTGTAATTTATTTTATTCTGTGGAAAGTACTGTTTTTTTACTTCTATAGCACAAATTTAGTCCGTTTAAACTACTCTATTCAGTAGGCATGCGAGATATTACGAGATATCAAACTTCCGTGTATTTGCCTTGCACTGCGAAAATTGCCGGACCGCCTACATGCGAAGATCACGGTTCGGAGATAGAAAATCAGGTAGACATCTTCAGGCGATTTAAACTGCATTCTCAAAAAAAAACCGAAATTTCTGAAAATAAACCAAATTTTCGTAGAAAAAAAAAACTATCCTTCAACTAAATACAAAATGAATCTTCTGGCAATAGAAGGTAATTTTTATTTACGATTTATCATTTATGTTCTTAGTGTAAAGTAAAAATACAGATAACTGAATTTTCCAACGTTGAAACTTAGACAGTGGCATGCCTTTGGATGATTGAATGCTGTGGTTATGCCGTTACTGCCGCATGTCCGGTTAATTACGCTACCGAATATAAAAATCAAAATCGAATGATCCATATAAGATGCCGTCCCTGACAAAAGGTAACTGAAGTATTCAATAATTTGGGAAAAAGAAATGTTTATGCTAACGATAGTGCGACCAGCAGCTTTTTGTAAGCAGTATTTGTTGTATATTGGATTTTCTCGTTACATCCTTCTACGGTAGAGATCACAGGTAGCATATTTAAAAGTTGCCAAGTTTTACGTTCAAATTACTTCCAAGGTTGCAAAACTATTTACCGTGTAATTGCACTGTTTATTTTCCGCATGTAATGTAAGCGAGCCCCAACTGTAGGAAGATAAAGGCGGGTGACGGGACAGATAAAATATGGCAAAAAATTAAACGTATTTGGGACGTTGGGAGTCTTTCCCACCACTGTTATACTCATAATCCCTTCCAGTTTGTTAAATATTAATTTCTAAAAGTTATATGAAGTAACAATGTCTTGAGATCAAGTTTTAAACTAATTCTGCTTTTAGCACGAATAACATCAAACAGAAATGACAGTGTTATAATTGTATGTTCCTTATAATCATTCCAAATGTTAAATATTTTCCGTGCGTTTTTGTTTTCTGCTAAGATCTATTTTCTTTAATTGGGCTTTCATTTAACTGTGTTTGCTTTAGCAGAAACTTCGCTCGATTTATTATCACGCAATATTTATTCTTTACAACAAGTCCTGAGGATAAACACAAAGAATTTCATTTACTAAAAGGTTCCATAGGAATATTTTTATTGACCATGGTTTCAACCCGTTTACTTGAAGATAAAAGGCTGCACTTATAATAAAACCTGGACATATCGTACATGATTTTGTATGCGTGAAAGTACGTATATATGCTATTAAAATGGAAAAATAGAACACCCACGGCTCTAAAACTGTGAATCTTTAGAAATTTACCACCTCGAATTAAAAAGATACTGCTAACCCTCAAAAAACACGCCAATATTATTTAATTTTAAAAGTATCGGCGTGTGGTTACCTTACAACGGCCATTACAATCGTTGAAGACATGTTAGTATATATTTCCGCATTCCCATTAGAAGACGTGATTATATATAATTTTATTTAAGATGCTAATATTCTATTATTTTTGGAGAACGCTCGGTGTCTCAATCCGAAGAGGAGTGTTGATGAGAGGAGATTTTATTTCAAGGACGTACAAGAGAATTAAGCTAATCCAAGGATTTTTTCAATAGTCCAGCAAAAGGGAGACCGGAACGCAATTGATTTCCACGCCAGAATGCCTACTTTAAGTTAACGAGTGAATCCCCGGGAAGAGGAGAATGAGTCAGACGCTCTTTTCAACAGTTTTATGGATCAAGTTGATACACTTCCATTCGAATGTGAGTACAATGCCCTTTCTCTTCTTCCGCAATAAAATTCAACTGTATGCAAATTAATTGATTTTTCCACACAGCTGGCATAGCAAGAAATTCTTTACAGATGTTGTCCGAAAATGCATGACCTAGAAGGCTGGTTGGATACTTAATATTTCCACCATTAGCCATAGATAGCCCTGGAGAGGAAATTAGGTTCATTAGGCTAGATAAGGAGTGATTTAGTTTGTGCTCGTATATGTTATAAGCTATTGATATCAAGAGTAGAGCGTGGTTATATCGGTAATTAAATATTCTTTGTAATACTTCGTAATGCATACATTATTTTAGGTATCGTACATACCTTAATAAATGGAATATTTTGCATTTAACTTCGTGTACATGAAGTAGTATATTGTATCATTCATTTACTTCTCAGCCCCAGTCTAGTTCATGGCTGTGCTAATACGAGAACTGCTACGGTATGAACGATGCTGATCAATAGCATCCATTTTGGTCACTCAGTTTTTAATACTATGAAAATTTTTATTCTTAGGGTGATTTAGGGATTGATTGTGGTGCATTTTCTTCTTTCACTTATTGCATTCTGACTGAGATAGGAAAACAAGATCAAACTACCTCATCTTTTCAAGTGAGCCTAAATCCCTCTTCAAAGTTTTAGTAGCTAATGGTGAAAGAAGTCAGCTAAAACCGCATCTTTGGGCTAAATTCATCAGAATAGGCTATAATTGCTGAGTTTTTCCTTTTAATTGAAACATGTTTCCATTGATAATGCAACTATGAGCATAAAAGTTTTAGGATATCCAGAAATAGTCCCGAAATTTCCTCACGATTATTATTAACCCTTGAAATTAAAATTCAACAGAAGTTTTAAATGAGTAATTAACGAGATTTCAAAAGAATATTATGCAATGGAACAAAAATTACCAACCCTTCTCTTCTACTTTTCTCAGAACAAGGCCTAACATAAATTACGGTAAATACGTAAAATACGAAAACAAGTTTTTGCAATTTAAGAAATCAATATAGGTAGCTGATGAAGAAAATCATTTCTCAGGTTGTCAGTCGGGTAAGTTCAAGACTCTCGAAACTTCTGTGATGTATCTCCCAACCGTAGAGGAAGGTGTAAAGGGACTTGAAGTTCAAAACGTACCCCGCTGACAACTGGAGATGTTTTCGAAGCCAGGAAAGAGGGTCTCTTTAGATAGCAGATATTCTGTCATCAAAATCCCGTCTCGAGGATTGCTCTGAAGAGCAGGAAATGCAAGTATATGACGCGAGAACAAAGGGGAGGGTATTCAGCGATATTCAAAAGCAATTTCTCTTCTCAGAACTCCGCAGTATATCAGAGGTAGACTGCGCAATTTTCTAAGGAAAACTGTAAAGACGGTGTGAATGATGGAAACCGGGGTCCGAATGAGTAAGCGAAACTGCTCGTGGCGAGCTTGAAAGGTCGATTCGACCATAATATTTACTTCGATCGCAGGCTTATTTGTTTCATTTTCTATTAGTTTGTTTCAACCAAATATTTGTTAAGCAACCACAGTAAACTCTGGAAGTCGCCAAACATTTTTTCAAGGACATCTAAAATATCACAAAATTGAACTTTATGTGCCAGCTAACGTGAATTGGATCTTGCTTACGAGTAAAAATTATCTCACAAATCATCTTAAATATACATCTTTGAAGGAAATGAGAAAACTTTTTCCACAGTATTTCCACAGATTTCTACAAATCTCGTAGAAAAAGTACAGTCTCTTTTCGTTCAAACATGGAGTACCACGAAACATCGCCAATGTCTGCGAATTTTATTCATCAACATCTATTACGTACCCCTATAACAGCCTTTCAACGTGTAGCGAACTGCACGTACCCATCAATCTATTTATTCCAGATGTTTAATATATGCATTTAAGTATCACTAGCGGAAAAATATTTGCGCTAGTTACACATTACACATTTACTCAGTTTCCTTGCGCCATCTAATTGGCGAGGGTTGCAGAATTATATCCAAAAAGTCTTCCTAAACCCTACAATTTAAATATTTACTGAAATTGTTAATCATTTGTTTAAGCCTTCTTACTTTCAATCTCTCCCATACTGCAACAAGAAGTATCTTTGCACCGCTAGCTGATTTATCACAGCCATTCTAATCATATGTCCCTACAGTTGGCCTTTCGCGTGTACTTTTCTACTCCATGAGGTACATACACCTGTACGAATCCTAATATTGAGCTTTCTTTAGCAGCAAATGTTGGAATAATTGTGATAGAACTCCGACCTTAAAGGAAAGAATGTATCGGTTTAAGTAAAGTATTTCCGGTTGCCATTATTATTTCGTAGCCTGCGATTAAAAATTTTTATTGAAAATGACCCATCCGTAACACTACAATAAAATATTGATGGCTATTTGTGAATTACAGAAGATTTAGTTATTAACCCCCGCCTAAGTTATATTCAGCCAACTCCTGCAAATACATTTTAAATGTTCATTTTGCTCTACATCTTGGATTTATCTATAAATAGTTATTCCTTTTTAAAACGATATGCCATTCTTAGACAGAAAATTAGTTATTTCACGTATCACATCCGTGAAATTACTGAGTTTTTCTTTAATTCCCTGCTTCATAAAAAGTTATTCATTGGCATGATAAAGGATACACGTATTATATTCTTTTCATGGAATAAGGCATATTTCATTGAATATAAAATGCAGATATGTATTACATTGACAAAATTAAATTCTAATGGGTATAAATTGGAAAGTTCGTTTCGTGAAAAAAAAGAATAGAGGAAAATTCTTTTTCATTCTTGGAGCTATTATGCGGATAAGAATTATTTTTTCACTTTCAAAAGAGAATCTGAATTATAAACGATATAGTTAAGATGTTTAAACAATATTAAATTATTGAGAGTAAGAACAAAGTATAGTCGTGGAAATAAATCTAAGCATAATACGTACTTTTTAGCGCCTCTTCATTTTTATTTGCTGCGCGGCACAAAATCGAAAAGACAAATTTTCCATGTCGATTTCATTTCAGTATAAAAATAAGGTGACACTGAAAACTCTTTCTCAACAAGGTGAAATAGACCGATAATCAATACGATCAAACCCCGATTAACGACGACCTCTTTCTGATGTCTGAAAAGCAGAGCAAATTAAAGGCGGAGAAAGCAGACTACTGCCGATACAGTGAACTTAGCAACTACAATTTTAGTTTTATATTGCTTTTGTCTATAAAAGTGTGATAGATACTGGAATGGAAAGTTTGTAAAAATATAAAAAGGCAATCACCAACAAAAACTTCTAGTTTGCGGAGACAAAGATATTGTTCGGTAAAGATTTTGCCACACATAGCTTTTACCTATTTTTGAATTGATAGTAAAATCTAAACTGAAGTCACAGGATCGTATAATTTTTTTTCGACTGGCTAAACGTTTTCTTTTGAAAGTTTAGTTAAAACCTAATCTATTACACGAAGTAATTTCTTTTAGAAATTGCAAAAAAGTTTACCCATAAAGGTTTAATAAAAATTAATTCGTTTGCGATCCTTACGAGCCCAGTGTTCCTCATCCGGACCTATGCGATTGATTTCCTATACAAAAGATAAGAGTCCGCAAATTCTTTCAAATGATAATGCGGCCCAATGGAAGTAAAGGCAGAAGCAAGTTGATACTTTCAACCAGCGGATTTTTAAAGCAGGCGTTCGTAATGTGCCTTCTTTTAAAAAGACACACAACAAAGACGCTTTATATACACTAAGACACTCAAATTTTTGTTTCTCAATCTTAGTTATCAAGTTTAGAAAATATAAGATGCAATCTCCATAACTTAACCCTTCGATTAGATCCGTTTTTCTACGGTAATTTACGTAAAAAAGTAATACATTGGCAAACAAAGATAATTCAGTCCGGAATTACCTTGTTATGAGAGAGATTTAAAATACTCCTGAGACATTAGGGGACTATCCCATTGTTCACACGGTGAACAGAACAAGGAAACCGATGGAGAAACAACTATTAAAAGAATAACACTCAACACGTATTTCAAAATAGAATCTATCATCTTCCGGAGGAGAGAAACTATTTTATTTCATTTACTATTTTTCCGTATTCTTTAAACCCCCTGTAGATGATAGCAGAGCTATTTTTATACGATTCGTGTTCTTCTCGGAACGATGGTGTTTTTTTTTAAGTGACGGTTTCCTTGATCTGGTCACGGCGTGAGCTATGGGACAGCCCCCTAACGCCTTAAGATGTATTTCGAATCTATTTTAATAACAGCTGAGCACAATTTCAACCTTAAACCACCTTTTTTAGCCGAAATTTCATCCTTCATGGGAATCCAAATCGAGAAACACACATAGGTAAGCATCACCGAAGAACGTCACAATTTTTCACAAGTTTACTAGCTTGGGCAAATATTCGATATGCTTTGGTCACGTGATTTTTGAGCATCCACACTCGCACTCAAAACAGTCGTTATCCGAGTCAGAAAAACAATATTCTTCGTTGGGCAATAAATTCGTTAGCAAGGTTGGGGCTTAACTCTGCAACATGCAGCTCAAGCGCGGCCTGTGTTAGTTTCACAACTCGAAGAGGTATCTTAATCGAAGGCGTTTGCCCGAACCTAAAGAACTCTGAAAGGGCGAGGATGGATCCCATCCAAGTTCTTGCGGGGGTTATCAGCCGCATGGGTGGCGATGAATCGCCGCTGTCCGCTCTCCATCAATCACGAAAAAGCCTTCCTTCCCGCGGTATCGCATTGAAGTCAAAATGAACAAAGATCTATATGAGATCGACGCCCGGAAGCCAAAGAGCCATTCACTTTACTATCTCAAGTGGAACTCGAACAAAGAAGCAACTCGAATTGGAGGCGTGGAGCAAAGATAAAGCAATACATCTGGATGAAAAGATTTTCGAGAGAAGCCCAGTCTTATCAACCGCGCGGTTTCAATGCGAGAGGATAGTATCGATCGTATTTTTGTATAAACCGACACGATTGCATTAAACTGCCATTGAAAATACATGTACATCGCCTTTATTTTTAAATTAGTATTCTCATTCGGGCGAGATCAAAAATATAATTTTAATCTTTCATTCAACTCGTCTTCGATGCTAATAGATTGTAAGAATTAAAAATATTTAATACAGATATATCTAATGATCATTTGATGAATATTATAATTTCNCACCTCGGTGGGAAGGTCTGACAAAACGTTTCGAAATACACCACTCAGATTCACTCTTTGGGGTTGGGTTTTGTTTAGGGGAAAGACGAATCTCAGCCGCCGGAGTTAAGACGTTTATTTCCGGATTGGACCAAATGAAGGTAGCCAAAACATTTATTTGGAGAGGTACATACATCAAACTACTTCATTTTCCCAATCTTAATGAAGTAAAGCCTGAGTTAATGAAGATAATTCGTTCCGGAATCAATTTGCTTCGCTGAAATCTCCGTTAACAGAAACGAAATTTCCCATTAACATAATCTAAAATAATCACTGAAACATCGTAAGCTTCCAGGACAGTTTACATGTAAACATGAATATATGAGAATGGGCATATCCATTTTGTATCAGACGTTTGTGAATTTTTCACGCACCTTTATACACGAACATCCATCAGTTGATTCATAGCCCAATTCAGACATCGATATGATTAGAAATCCAGGAATTTGTTAATTTCAAACTGCACGGAATTTGAATTTCTGGGCCATCAGCAAATAGAAGACGGTATTTGAAAATGATCATAAATTAATAAAACGTTAATTACTTTCTCTAACATATGCTATATTTATCGTTATAATTCAAGATTTCCTAGAAAATAATTCACACTTATTCGACCTATATTCTGTTACAGAATACGGACAAACGAAGCTAGAGAACATCCGGAAAGAATAAATTTATAGTATTTTTATGAGTAAAAACGGTCGAATATTTGGATGGTAATAGTTAAAAGGTGTCAACATATAAATTATTCAACACATCAATGAAATTCGATGTCTAATAAAGAATCCCCCTCGGAAACAATCCAATAGAAACAAAAATGCTAAATGAAAAATCAACATTAGCATCTGAGGCAGTAAAAAAATATTGAAAGAATCATTCCAGATCACAGGGTATAAAAAAAGCAATTTGCAAAACTAAGTTAAAAGACAGAAATAAAGCAAAAAGTGTGTGACGAGATTCGACAAGGAATTATTGAAATATTAAAAACGGAAAATTAAATTACTCAAGAAGAAGAAGAATGAAAAAATCAAAAAAAGTTATCAAGAAAACTTAAATGCATTATTAATAAAGAATGAATCCATGAGTAAATTATAAGTAAATAAGGAAATGGATAATGAAATATGTATGAGTCATAAGAATTTCATAGGAAAAATTTAAAAGGGGCTTAGAAATTATTAGTGGCTATTCTCAAAGAACTAGATAGTAACTATGGAAATGAGGATAACGGATAATCAAAGAAAATAATGCTGTAAATTTCGTAATTCCAATTTCATGGTTCCAGAGCGTTTCATCCAAGGAACGTATTATCCCAGACATTTCACCCAAAAGAAAGTTCAACCATGGACGTCTCCAGGAGAATTTGCGCCCAGAGACGTTACACCCAAGGCTTTTCATCCAAGAGTTCGTTCACCAAACGGATATTTCACAAAACTGTATTTTTAAGAGCGAGTAAAGTGTAAAAAAGAAAACGCCGTAATATGAAGAACAAATAAATAGAAGCGATCATTTTAATTAACTGAATTAATACATTATTTACACTGATAATTACAGATACCCAAAGCATTTAAATTCCTCGCTTTCCAAATTACCATTTTCTCAATTATACAATGAAATAAATATCCACTTTGCATGAGAGGACACCCTTTTTCATGGGTGAAATATCCTTTGGGTGTGAGAACTTCTGGGTGAAAAGTCATGGGTTCAAAATCTCCGGGCGAAAACTCCCCTGGGTCAACCGTCCTTCGGTGTAACGTCTTTGGCTGATACGAGGTACATACGTCCATTAGCTTTAGATGAACTGTGAGGACACCCTTTATTATGGAATCATAAAAATATACGTGTAACAGAGAGTAGAATTAATTAAATTGGTACTCAAAATGAATTTCATTTTATCAACCAATTCGGAATATTGTTTTAATTCTATTTTGAGGCTCAGTAGTGCCTCAAATACTCTTCCTCCATACCCTTATGAACACTCCAAGTTTCAGTAAAGAATTTCTATTTCGCTTTTAAATATAAGCAAATTCCAACACATACGAGCAAACGCAAGTCACTTGCATCTCCCATCTCGTTACGGGTGTTATCAGCTATGAATATTTTTTCTGTAGTCGCATTATTTCACAGTTTATTTGCTTATAGTAGTAGTATAGTTAAAAAGGCTTCGTCAGCTAAAGTCATTCCGTGCGTAGGCTCCCACCGGGATCCGAACCCGGGACCGCTTTCACCGAAGTCGAACGAGTTGCCCACTTGGCTATCCGGGACCCCTGTTTATTTACTCCTCCGAAACTAATCCCAATGCCTATATCTTCGTCCCCTTGAAATCAATGCCTAATTCTTAACTCGATGTAATTCAAGATTTTTTGTATTTATTTTTGACGATAAACTAGAATCCAATAGCTTGGCCTCGACTTTGTGGTAGCTTTCCATCTTGAAGGCAAATAGAAATAATACTTCTACCTTTATCACAGAATAATTTTATTGAACCAAAGTAATTGAAAAAGTATTCTGTTGTAAAGGTAGAAGTATTATTTCTATTTGTCTTCAAGATGGCTTGTATGTGGATACGTGGGCCAATAAAGCCGTTTCTAACCTATCGTACTGTCTCCAATGTACGGACGGGCTATCCAACGTGGTGAGGTTATCTACCTCTGTATAATCCATATAACCCAAAAAAGGTTGCAAGAAAAGGTAGCGAACGCAGCAAGTTACCGTTTTTCGGAGACACTTCAAAACTCAATGTATCGGAACCTCAGATTGTTTTAAAGGGCCATATATCGATTTTCCAATAACACGAGATTAGCACGATCTTGATTCCAAGATAACATCGCCCTCTAAAGACGCTTGGACTCTCAAGGGGGAAACCTGGCTTCCCTCTACTAGAGACACCTCGGTGGGAAGGTCTGACAAAACGTTTCGAAATACACCACTCAGATTCACTCTTTGGGATTGGGTTTTGTTTAGGGGAAAGACGAATCTCAGCCGCCGGAGTTAAGACGTTTATTTCCGGATTGGACCAAATGAAGGTAGCCAAAACATTTATTTGGAGAGGTACATACATCAAACTACTTCATTTTCCCAATCTTAATGAAGTAAAGCCTGAGTTAATGAAGATAATTCGTTCCGGAATCAATTTGCTTCGCTGAAATCTCCGTTAACAGAAACGAAATTTCCCATTAACATAATCTAAAATAATCACTGAAACATCGTAAGCTTCCAGGACAGTTTACATGTAAACATGAATATATGAGAATGGGCATATCCATTTTGTATCAGACGTTTGTGAATTTTTCACGCACCTTTATACACGAACATCCATCAGTTGATTCATAGCCCAATTCAGACATCGATATGATTAGAAATCCAGGAATTTGTTAATTTCAAACTGCACGGAATTTGAATTTCTGGGCCATCAGCAAATAGAAGACGGTATTTGAAAATGATCATAAATTAATAAAACGTTAATTACTTTCTCTAACATATGCTATATTTATCGTTATAATTCAAGATTTCCTAGAAAATAATTCACACTTATTCGACCTATATTCTGTTACAGAATACGGACAAATAGCTTAAGCAAAGAGAAAAATATAATCAGACTTGCTCACCCAATTTTTCACGTTACACGTCCTCCCTTGGGAAATTAAAAAAATCCAATTTTTAATGTTCAAACTTATGCAAGTATGCAGAATTACAAACTTTAATTTCTTTTTTTTAAGTCTTCAATTCAAGTAAATGTAAACATTTAAGTATGAAAACGCAAGGAAATACAGGCAACTCATACTTACAAAACTTCCTTTGCTTTAAATCAATAAACATTATATAAATCGGATATACATTCCAGAGTTGCTAGGAAACGCCACTGACTAGAAATGTTTGCTATTAGTTATCTTTTTTAGGGGGTCTGTAACTATCAATCTACGTTACGAAAGAGTCCAAATAGAGCCGAATCCGGGAGCTTCGAAAGTTCGTCTCTCCATTCTTGTTTCCTTGCAAAAGTTGGAAGACAAAAAGAAAGAGACTGCCCGAATGGAACAACAGGCACATTACGATGAGGACTGAGATATTTTGAGAAAATTTCCCGCAAACTTAAATAATAAGCATCATATTTCTTTCTACAGATCAGGATGAGTCCATTTCTAATTAGGCATAACATTCTACAATTCTGGGAACGAATACATAAGTACATACAAACAGAATAAATTGTACGTGTACCATATGATATATTTAAATTTGAAATTTTCAGTCTAGCCCCAACATATGGAACAGACACGAGTGAGCTGGCAGCAACCCAAGAGAGAAGATGGTGTTGTCAACGGATCACGGGAGCATTCCGTCACGAAAAAAGACGCGGTAAAGAGCCTCTTGAGAGATGGAATTCGAACCTTGAAAAATATGTGGAAACCTAAGACACCACTCGCAAAAATGCTCTCGGTAATGCTTCAGGAATGATGCGCGATGTTTAGAGAAGCAGTGTTACGATTAGGAATGTAGGAAGTCGAACTTCCAACAGAATAGAATGGAATGTGAGTCAATCTGACACGCTTCAGATGAGGAGAAGAATCTCATCTCGTAAGAAAACAAATCCCTTTATTTGTGTGAATGGTATACTATTGACTCACCAACACAATTTTCGCAAACTGAACGCCCAGGCTCATGCTTAAGTCATATTGAATATATGCAAATCATCTGAATAAGTGAACGTGCAGTAAATGTAGCAATAACTTAATGAGAACATGTGAGCACTAACATTATAAAAGATTACCAGTAAGGCGCTAATTCACGTAGAATAGATATAAAATTAATTTACTGGAAATATATTTTTGTTTTCATCTTAAGCTCTTGCTACATATTTTACAAGGAAAAACGGACATGAAGAAAGTCTCGACCGGGAAAGAAACCGGGTCTCGAACCCTTATTTCCATGTTCTGCTAAAAAGTTCAAATGATTAAAACAGACGCCCTGAAAGTGGAGGATTCGGGTTGAAGTCTCATTGTTGTTAGACTATTTCACGTCCTTTTTGCTTTGCGCGTGCCTTATCGAGCAAATATTCCATAAATCTTTTTGGTCGACATGTTCACAGCGACCGATTGGTGATAACCTAGCACCATTTTCAATTAATTCTGATATTTCCTGAATCTTTCTTTTAAATTTTTACTGTGATTTCATGGCATCTTAAAACGTCTTGCAATGGTGATTTGAATATATAGACTGCCAATGGAAATCGTAGTACGGCTATCAATAAGACCAAAGCATTTTTCAAAGAACCACCGAGACGAGGCATGAAGAGGACAAGGTGGGAGGTAACATCCGTTTAAGATTTCCTTCGTACGAATTATTATACTCTGCCCTTAAGTATTACGCTGCATTGAACCTTAAATCTTCAACCACTAGCTTGCAAAAGCTCTTTGGAGAGGAAATGTGTCTTAAAAGGCAAGATGAGGGGGAAGGTAGTTTGCCTTTGGTTTCCTAAATCAGCCTAAAAGCAAAGCGGAAAACTTCCACGGACGAGCACCACAAGGACCCTATGAATAAAACTTTTATTAAAATTCCATATGGAGAGACCAATACAATAATAAAAGTTAACTGATATCTTTCTCAAAGTCTCCTTAGAACAAACAAAAGCTATTTTTGATAAATAGCCTATTTGGACTTTGATGAGCTTGATATTAAAGTAGGTATATGTGCTACGAAGCTATTTAAAACTGTATTTGAAACGGCAAACGCCCATTGTTTAGATTTTCATACGACGAATTGCCAACATCCGAAATTGAAGAATTGACAAATTTTGATTTAAATTTACGTTAAATTTATACGCAAAAGTATTGCCTTTAAGGCATCTTGTTTAAGGAAGGGACTAAAAATCATCATTTGTCGAAGAATGTTATAATCCAAGAGAACACAATAACGCGATCGCCTGGATGCCAATTAATAAGCAATTTGTGGAATGATGTAGCCTTTAAAGGTTTATATACTGAATATATATTAGACAAAACCGGTCACAAAAGTAACTTATATCAAGATATAAAATAAATATGGCCACTGTACTTCCCAGTGAAAGTAAAGGAAAAATGATTTATCGTTTTGTAGGAGCAGTGACAGACAATAAATAATGTACGTGCATAAACTTAGTTCGTACAAGTAATGAGGATATTTTACGCTTATTACTCCATAAAACAAAAAATTCTAAAAGGACTAGAACATACACTTCTGTGAAAACGTTTATCGACGGAACTTTCTTAGATAAATTGAACTTTTTTATCGCAGTACATCAATCATAGGCCAATGAAATCTCGAATTATTAAGTCTAAAAATATTACACAATGCTAAAAAAATATCCGAATAAACAATAACAGCTAATGGAATGTTTAGGATTCTGATAATTTCATATTTAAGATATGCTATTAAACTAGTATTATTAAGTTTCATATAATTGACATAATTAGGTACAGAATTACGGCATCAGAAAATATTTTTATCTATTATATGATATTTTTGCCGTAAATAATGCATTTTAAAATTAATTCTTGATTCTCTTAGAAATATCTTGTGATATTCCCGTGAGTGGTATAAATATTTTATTTTTATAATATTTAAGTGAGACAAACAAGGTTATGGTTGAAAATTACCATCATTACATATATATTGACGGAATTAAACTCGCAATGTAAAAATAATAAATACAAAAATATCTTTTCAAAGGAGATATAGCCCTTCTTCAAACAGACTTCTAACAGTGGACCTTACTGCAAGGACTTAAGCGGCAGTAAGCATGAAATATGAGTCTTGAATGACATCAAATGACTAAATGGAATGAAGTAAAATATCCAGCATAATACCACTTGACCTCTTTTTTTTTTCTTTTCCTGACGTAACGAATAATAAAAGAGGCTTTAGTCATCAAGTGCAACTTAAAACGACATCAAGGACAAATCAAAACATGACCACGCAGAAAATTAATCCGACAAATGAAAGAGCACGTTGGTACGATCCCTAAAGAGAGAATGAAAGCACGGTAGCGCGCGCAGCTAATTAACGATATTTTTCTTTGCTCTATGTATGGCTAATTATCGCCATCCATCGATTTGTAATTGTACATCAAGCTTTTGGCCGGGTGGAGCAGATCGCAGCGCTGGAGAAATGGAAACGGCAGTCATCCCATTGATGTCCTCACTTTATGAAGATTAAACCGTTGTGGTTATTTCAGATAAGATTTTTCTTGCATTGACCAATTCTCTGCTTTTATTGACGTAGTATGCTTTCGAATGAATTATATAATAGCCAATAAAGTATATGTAATTTCTTTAATAATAATAATTCAGAGTATGTGAGTATACAGCGGATTAACACAGCCTTGGGAATCGCACGAATGCTACGTTGTGTTGGTAACGACCCTACGACACGGGGAGGTCACATGCACTAATCATTCGCCCCCCATCAGGCTCTTGAGCGGCGTACTGCATACGAGCAATCAAATACCTTAACAACGAAACTGTACAAATGAAAACTAATTCAATTGCCAAGTAATAATTAAGGCAGAATGTTATCCATTTTATCTTCCCTTAACGCAGGGAACGATACTGGGAAAAAAATATATCTTAACGCTTGTTTTAAATAAGTGCATGAATATCAGGAAATGAAGAAACGGCATAGCTAAGCACCTGAAAATGCCGCATATAACCAAAAGACTACAGATTCTCTTCCTCTAATTTAAGCTATCCGCCATGGTGCACCACTGTAAAATAAAAATAAGTTATTTTCCTTGATTTAAGTAAAGTCGAAACAAATGCAGTTTCTCTCTCTATAGACGCTAATCGATGGTATACGGGTCTAGCACGGTTAATTGCATAATCCAAGCCAATAATAAAAACTGCTTTCCATCTCAAGGAGACCACCTCCATAAGCAAAATATCACGCATATTTCTGTATTTATGAAGCTCGCTAACTATTGCTCAATAAAAAGGCAGCAACTCACGTATAGGGAAAAACCGTTTAAAGAAGCAAGTTCTATTTCACAACATGCATGGGTGATTGGCGGAGTAATTATGTAGTACTTAGTCACGTAATCACCGTCGAAGTTGCTGGATTAAGAAAGGGAATGAGTTTCAAGACTGAGTTCGAGAAAATAACCAAATGAATGCCATTATTTAGCACAAGTGAAATCTCTGAAGCATCCACATGGTTGGAGGAATGAAAATGAAGACGAAAGATGACGAAAATAAATTAAAGATACCTTTCTCTATCCTGTACCAAAGGACAAATGATGGTTATGAGTATTACGTTCATTGAGACATGGTAGCAGCAACAGATAAGTCATTCAAATATCTGAATACCGAATGAGAAAATATTTATTTTTAACATTAATTTAAGGTATTATTTTGGATTTTGCTGATATCTTCAAGCAACACCTTTCACATCAGGGATTTTTGCTACGAGCACAAGGATAAGACAATACCGCGGTTTCACCTTAAAGCAACGAAGTACTACACTTAAGTACTAGGAGAGACTAATCGATATTTCACCGATTCCTTTGCTTCCAACTGGCCTTTTCTAAACGCCATTCCTTTGATCCCTTGAATTCCGAAATAACTCGGTTTCACTGTAACCTTGCGAAAATCAACCCCAATGAATATTTTTCAACCAATGATTGGTGAAAACAAGTATCTTCGTTCAAAAAATTTCTCACTCCGGCATTCCAACACAATAATGCTAAATTTAAAAATGCGAAATCCTAGCCAAGGATCGATTTTCAAGCAGACGACAATGATGGAGTGGAGCAAATTGTAGGCCACCTATTGACAGAAGAAGGTTACCGCTGTTAAATAGCTGCGATCACTCCTAAGAACAGGCGACCCTTACTCGAATAGAAGCTATAGTTTATCACGACCGACTTAAGTCGTATATCATTTGCAGCGATGACATGTAGAGAACGTATGTACGTGGAAGTTGACACTTCCAAATTACAAGATTGTTTGATGTAGGCCTAATATTTCACGGGTGTACCCGGACATCCGCGTATCATTATTATCATTATTATAAGTATTGATATGAAGTTGGGAGTAGACCAACGATGCCAGGAGGCAACATTATCACGCTAGATAAATGAATTAATATAAGCTTATCTGTATGAAGACACATCAACTTATATAAAATAATGATACACATGTCCTATTCTTGATTCTAAACTCTTGACATTTAAAATAATAGCTGAATTTCGTGCTATTATTAGTCATATCCTCAAAAATTTCCAGTTTCTCTAATAGTAAAGGTCATTTGCTCAAAACTTTAATACTATAATAAAACGAGCAATGAATGATTTGTATAATAGCATAAAATAATAAATACACTTTCTGGTATTGTACAATTTATCCATTGCTTGTTTTATAGAAAATGTGATGTATTAAATATTTGAAATGAAATGAATAAATGAAAGAAATAATGAATATTTGAAATGAAAATGTGATATATTAAATATTTTGCAAAAAAGTACATCCAAATTAAAACGGGATATTTTCCGCACCTTTTCATTTTTTGTTAATATAAATGAATTTAATTCACTACTTAAAACCTATTGGGCAATTGCGCACACCGCAACTCAACTCAGCTTTTTTAGAAGTTTTTTTTGCAAAGCAATTGGTGGCTCCACTCAGCAGCACCAACCACCGCTGCCACGGTCCTCATAGAGGCAGCCAATTTACAAAGCGGTTAGAACGTGACTCCGTTAAGAAAACAAGGAGCAAGTGAACAAAAAGCAAAGAAAAGGATTTAGGAACGTCTTTACAGGATGCGTCGTGATCCCAAGTACCCGAAATCGGTCAACTGGCATTGAAACATTTTGACTAGAGCAGGGGTAGGCAACCTTTTGCTAGCTGTGTGCCGACTTAAGGTTTCAAATCATTCAGAGTGCCAACAATATACGCATTTTTACATAAATCAGGGTCAATATACTTGTTCTACGACATATTTTAAAATTGACGTGTAAAGCATGGAGCTTCAGCGTGCCATTGGAAATTGGTTGGCGTGCCAAGTGTGGCACGCGTGCCGTGGGTTGCCGACCCCTGGACTAGAGTATGCATGTACGTAAATCCTACGGTATGCGTACACGACTAGCCTCACTGTCGCGATCGATTGAGCAATGCCCATCCTCTGAGCCGCCTCCATAAAATTGAATCGTGAATATTGCTCTTTCTGATAAGCCTTCCTCCCCTCGTTCAATCCGAATTCAGTAATGAATAATAGAAGAAGAGAGGCGAGGTTTAGCAATTTCCGGTACAAGCAGATAACTCCAAATTTGAATTATTGACCGTGATGTCTTGTTTAATTCAAATCCATGGAAACAAAATTACGTTGATGTGAACGGAGACCACAGGTCATGAAGCTTTTATTTATTTTTTTGCTGCAAACTGACCATTTTTAACATTCCTATCCTTCGATTTACTTTTATACTTAATTGAAATCGGCATTGTAAATATTTTCATCGGGGTACATTGCGTCATTCGATGTAAGCTAAATCGACCTCGAAATAAGCCGTAAATGTAAAGTTTTCCTTTCACAATATTAGCCCCAAATCTGACTGTGTAATGTATAGCATAATTGAAAGTCAATTTATCAGTTAAGTAGTAAGCCTTATTCATCTTTACTACAGTAAAATCTTCTTAAGCATCTTCTAGCAGACTATCTGAAAATTGTCACTATGAAAATTTGCTCGATGAATTTATATTACCTTTAAAATACATTCATTTTACGTAAAGGTTAGATTCTCAGCAATATTTTGTTTGCAAAAACATTCCGCAGAAGCTCACGTAAGGGGTGGGGTATGTTATTCCACTGAAAAATCATCAATGGGACCATCTGCTTTCAATGGGAGTGAGCTTTATCTTTATCTAAATAGTTCGAAATAGAATTTGAACTCGATCAACGGAATTACTCGCTAAATAAACTATAGAAGAATTTTTCCCTTTCTCTGTTCAACCGAACACCAGAATAACAATAAAATTAAAATTTTGTTGTTTCTAAGTTTACTTAAGGAAGTGATGAAAAGGCTGCACTGAAATATTTAGATATAACCTAACTTCGGCTCATTGCGACCATCCCTAGATGATATTACAAATTAGGCAGTTTGCCTAGAGTATGGCGATGAGATCAAACTATAAACCAGTAAAATAAAGCAAGTGTTAATTCTATACAATCACATCCATCAGTAATAAGAGAAAATAACAAATTCCCAGTTCAAAAAGAAATATCCCATGATACGATCGTTTACAGCTACTCATAATTGCCTTTAATCATCCATTAATCACTAATCTTAATGTTCTTCACGACAATGCGGATTTCCACCAGTTAATTGGTGAGGGTTAAGATGACAATACTGGATATTAATATTTCAAAGTTGAGTTTAGAAACCGTTTGCGGAAGAATTTCGTGCTTGCTGAAATCTGAACGATTTGAGATCAAATGCATAACAGATTTTTAGAAGCCAATTGCACATACTTGAGTGAACTAACTTACCAGTCTTAGCAAGGATACATACGTTTTGATTTATAAGAGAACGGAAAAAATATGATATTCGATTATGTAATAAATCAAACATCACAATTAAAATCACAAATTATTAAGGTGAAATCGAATTTCTCACCTTTTCGCCATTTTAAATTTCATGTTCGTATCGTGTTTCCTTGATGCAATTTTTTATATTTTTTTCGGTAGGGTACATACAAAGGGTTGGTAAAATAATGATTTTAATTATACTCTTAGTTGAATTTATGTATTTCTATCATAAAAATTAATCAAATTTCTAGCAGAGTCCTAAAGTTGAAATATTCGATAGGCAAAAATTTCCTTGGCAGGGTAACTCGATAGCTCAGTAATTCATAGTGGCTAAGTTAGGACCGATGAAAGATAGTGAAATAGAGCAGACGGTCGCTGTAAAGAGGTGGTGATATTGGTTCTATTCTTTAAGATGGTTCCTGGATAGCAAAGTAGGTAGCGCACTCGACTTTAATGAAAGCGGTCCCGGGTTTGATTCCCGGTGGGAGCTCTTCCAGGCGAAATGAGCTCAGGTGTCGAAGCACTTTTAACAATAAAATACTGTATAAGAGAAGAAGAGTGCTTGATGGATTAAAGATATTCTCTTAGATAGATGTATATTCCAATCAAATTGGAACAAACTATTCCACACGTGTTGCTAGCAGATCGACCCCATTTTACACTATCGCCAGGATAACAGTCCCATAAATCCTCTTATCCCTCCTTAGGTTTCAAAGTTGTTGATTTATAAATATAAAAGTTAGGGAGGAGTTTAGAAAAATAAACAGACAACAGAGCCTACTTGGTCAAGGATTTTATCTTGGGGCGGCACCTTTTCAGCTGAAAGAACATTCGAAAAGCTATTCTCTAGTGGAGCTACGGAATCATAGTCGCGTATATGCTTCGGCCAAAGAAGCCGTTCTATTTCCTGATGATGAATTTCCAAACAAAACTGGAGAAGCCAACAAAAATGACTGGGGAAGCGATATAAATCGAACTGCACCCTGACACGAGGCAGAATAAGGATGGCCTCCGGTGTCTGTTTTCATAAATCCCTTTGCTACTGCGCCCTCATTTAAAGTTACTGCTCCAGAGGTGAATATGAAGGTGAGCATGCTGAATTCGAAGAATGCATAATCCAAGATTGCATAATGGCGCTTATTTTGGAAGATCAGGGCCGCTTAATTCGAGTGAAAAAGCAGCCATTATACTTGAATACAGTGGCAAAGCGGATAACGGCAAAAGCAGAGAGAAAAAGAAACTGAAAAACCTAAGCAATAATAAACAAGCAATAATAAACAAGCAATAATAAACAAGCAATTCAAAATGAGAGCACCTAACGTATTTGTTGCGTTTGTAATGAGTACCGCTTTCATTCAATCACTAAGACTAAACGGAACAATAAAATAAAAGAAAACGAAAACTAATTGAAATTTCCTATTCATGAGATATAGGCGTACTTAACAAATGATTTTTCAATTCAGATGAACGCTCTAACAATGAGGCAGCTTAATTGTAATAATAACGTCGAAACATTATAAAAATAATAAAACGAGGCGAAGGTCAATAATCCAGAGCATGCAAAACAAAGGGAATTTAAAATAACCTCTTTAACACGACTAACGCTCTTAGGACGAGGGGCTCTTTAATTCAATAATTACGACCAAACTTATTGTAACGTAAGTACGAGACTAAATCATACTATGGGATGTTGAGAGAAAAGTTATCCAAGTCAAACCGTAAGTACCAGCCTTGTATTGGCGGAGAGAGTTACGCTTATATCTAGGATATCGAGTATCTTTATCCAATTTCAGAAGAAAAGCACTTTCGGAGCCATAATGGTGAAGATTAGCTTTTAGTAATAATTATGACACGCAACCGTAGAAATAGAGAGGACCTTATGTCAGAATAAAATACATTACTCATAAATATTTCATCGGAAGCGGGTGTTTGCGTTGGAATTTTTGCCAGCTAAAAGACAACTCTACACGCAGTATCTAGGGAATCAGATTAAATCATTAGAATAAATAGAGAATTGCGATGTTTATTCAAATGCACCTTATCACTCAAACAACCCCAACCAAGATATTAATTCAAAATACATAGTGCCAAAAAGTTATTCTCTGAATTATCAATCAAAATAATCTCACCTTGAAAATAGCCATCCTACATAAATCTTCCTATTAGAGAATTTTTCATGTATATCATCATCGTTTGAAATATTTTCGTGAGTTTCTCTTTCTTGTATGTACTCTGATTAATGCCACACTAAATCAGTTAAATGGACAGGAGTATAGAAAAAGAATTCGGAATAAGCACAAGCAAAGTATAAAGGGTGTTTGGTGATTTCTATGTAACCTCTCACCCTCTCTTAATATCCATTAATTCTTCTGTAGAAAATTTAACTTAAGGCGGAAAAACATCAATGATAAATGAATGGATGAATCCTGGCAATGGAAAGAAAGAAATAATTCTAATTGCTAATTTAAAATACACAGTATTTAGAGGAAATGCTACAAGATCGAGAAGTAGCTAAATCATGTCAAAAATGACGCTAAAATATTTTTATTAACTGAAATAAGTTGATGTATATATCAGAAAGATATGACCTTGCTATGTTTATAGCAACGGCCCAGCATCGTTTTCTTGTTTACAGTAACAACGATCCTGAAAAATGCATTAACTCCGATTGTTGCCTCGTTGAATGTATGATTTAGTAAGAGAGAATAATTTTCAGGAGATAAAGCGATGTAAACGAGAGAGAGAGAGAGAGAGAGAGGTGAAGAGCTGAAAACAAGAATTCATTTCGTTAGGTTCACAAACCTAAAAATGGAAATCGATCGAACACGTAATAGCTAAATAAGCAGCCCCGAGAGTACGCGAAGGGGCAATAACTATCTTGATCACAGGCTGTGGATAGGCTCAACTCTGAGAAAAGATAGCAATCGACTTTTCAGCATTTCCTGAGCTCATGGGTTCAAAACCCTAAAGTGGCACACTCGCTTGTTTAGCAAACAATCTCCGAAATACCTCCTTTAAATCCCGTTGAGGGAGTGGACATAATGGCCAACAGATTAGCGTAACGGCTCAATTACTATTCCCCTCAGCTTGCGGTTATATATAGTGATCCCATGAAGCGCACAGCAGAAAACTCCTTCAAGGAACGCATTTTATCAGAACCGCGAAAAATCGTAACAAACATGGACAAACTCATGCTCTCGTGCAGTAACGACTTACCAGACGAAACAAAGTTAAACAGCTTAAGTAATTGTTGACTTTTCAGACACTACTACAAAATGTCGGCGTCGATGATTGTTGCGTAACGCAACATCAGTTACAACAATCAATCACCTTCATTTATCAATTCTCGATGGATATCTCAAACACTTCTTATTATTTATGAAAATGCTGGTGTTTGTATTCCAATTCCTAAATTAGTATTAAGCCTTGGTTTAGTACAATGAGCATTTAAACATTTTGAACTCTTTTTAGATTTAAAACTTTATAAAAAATATGCCATATTTGTGTATTGGTATCTCCTTGATTGCTAGCCCTTCAGCAACGCGAAGCCCGTGTTTCCGTGAGCAATCTAACGCTAATCATAGAAACTGCTGCCCTCCGATAGAAACAATAAGGAATGATTATGATCAATTTATCATTTTATGTTTTACTGGGAGCATTTATAGACTAATTATTATTAATATGGATACCTAGAGATGTTAACTTTATTTATTTCAATGATTTTTAAGTTCATTAATTGTAATAGTTTCACATAAATGAGTACGACCGGGTTATCGCATTTCCTGGACATTAAAATAAAACTAACACCGACTAAATCCAAAAGAAACCTTATGCACGGCTAAAAGTGCATTCACGTACGTTCCGCTCCAGTATTATATTCCGTGACAAGCGGAGTCACGAAAGACGAAAATCAACTTCACGATTTGTCATTACAGCGAATACTCGGCTATAGCAAACATTTAAGATATTTTCTCGAGCTCTGGAGTTTTTCAGAATTTCGAATTTAAGTACCATTTAAGATTTCATAGAAGAGTTCGCTTCCCGTTAAAAAGAATAGGTTATGATTAATATGCAGCGTTCCATTTGGGAGTTATTTTTAAAGTTGTTATAATTATTGTTGTTACTGTTGACAAGTAATACTACTGGTAATTTATGATTGTGTGCAAAAATATGCGCTTTTACCATCCAGTTTAGAATGAATCGTGGTAATTAAAACGGAGTAAATATCAAATGAAAGCAGAAAGAACCTTTTGCTCGGTTCAAAGTGTTTATAGCAACACATCTGCATTATTGAATTGTTTACAGTATAAACTCCCTTTCTGTAAATAATAGAGGGAAAGAATACAGGTAAAAAAACATTAACCATATCTTCACCGCTCAGTGGCAGATTTAAAACGTAGGCACACATTCCTCATTCAGACTTTCAGTGCCTTTTAAATCTATGGGCTAGCAGGAAATCAAGCGAGGGCGATCAAAGTAGAATCTCCACTTTCCAAATGGACCGAAACGTATGCAATGGCGACGTTGAACAAACGGCGTTTGTTTACATCCGACTCTATCCACCCGATCCTCGGCAGAGGTGGGGGAGAGAGATTGCGGAAGGAAAAGGGACTTGGCTGCTGCAAAAATACTCGATCGAAGCTCCTCTTTGACCTCTTTAGCACCTGAATGGGTTCTCACTTGTTCCTCGCGCATAGCCTCTGATCCTGTCCAACTCATATCATCACCCCTTTTCGCCGCAAGCCAAGGGTCGTTTGTTCTATCCTACCGGCGTTGCATTATACAGGTATTTGGCGTCGAAGGGAAGCATTAAGATAAAGCTATCAATTTATATGCAACCAGGCCAGGAAAGGCTCCGTTGGCGTTGACTTTCAGCAACCATAGGACCCAAAATTAACAGTCTTTCCCAGATCGACCATGGATCGACGAACTGCGGTTCGCGAGCAACATGCGGCTCTTTAGGTACATACATGAAAAAGGCTCGGGGGTGAAATTAAACTTTCCAGAAAAAACTATCGTGGTTTTTTCCTCATTTGATCTAAATTCAAAATCTTTACTTAAAATACATAAAATGTTATATCTAACTATTCTCGTAATTCGTACCTCAGCGTTTTAGGTTAACACTTTTATACGAGATATTCCTTCATATTATACACCTTTCATGGTGTGGAAAATGAGGAGATCGTTGCTGTCCCCACATCGGAGTTATGCATTAGAACAGGAGTTACTGGGGAAATGTAAGACCATTGCTTTTTGAGATTATAAACAACGAAGTCAAGGGTGATCTTTTGCTAACAATTTTCAATGACCCTCTATAATCTCAAGATTAAACTTTTACCGCAATTTAACCTTCAGCTGAATCATTCAAATCAAAATCATTATGTTAATCAATGGTGAATTCTCAACAATCTTTTGGTGTAAGAATACATTTTAATGATGGAAATAAATTCGCAGAATATTTCAAACGGTCGTGGATGAAGTATGAGAAAAAACATTAAACACAATGTTGATGCCAAATAGTTTTCTGAAATTCTCTTTCTTACTCTGTTTATCTCCCGATGATCTTGTCTCTTTCATTGAGAGGACTAATAATAATGTTTATATCTGACCATTAGGATACCAGTTGACGATTAAGTTACGCCACTGCCAACACACGAGCGGGCGGTTGATGGATCTATATCATCGGATCCAAAGTTAGATCTGAACGTGGTTAGCCAAACGGAGCCTATGATGCCCACATTGCACCCTTAAAGGTATATTGTGCCATATCAACATCGCTATGATACAGAACGCCGTCATGAATATTTATGAGAAGTGTTTCAAAATAAAAAAACGACGGAAAGAAAAAAGCAGAGATTATACAATCTTTCCAGGGTAGATTTCTTGTAATTATCCAGAATTATAAAATGAGTACACCTCTTCGAACATCTCGAATGACATTTTTTTCCTGACGAATAAGGATTCATGTGAATACATTAGCTATATAAATGTGAAACTTCAGAATATAAACCAATAATTTTAAATCTTCGAACGAAAATGATTTGGTCACGAGTAAGTTGGCATAGCTACAACCGAATTCACTTTTGTGGCAGCCCAAAAGTAACATTAACAAGCTGACAATTGATGAATAATCTGTTTAGACAGAAATTTCAACAATGAAGTCACCGACAATAGTTTCATCGCGCATAATTATCTAAGAAAAACTTATTTCTTTCTTTAGCACAGCTCGTCTTGTATTTAGCTACAGAAGACCCATTGACTGCTGAGCTAGGGCGTTGTTGTCTTAGGTTTTTGCTATCTACAGCAGAACCCGGAATACCTGCGTTCGTTTTCGCGCTTAGTTTTCTTTTACAGCAACTGAAACGATAAATTAATAAACTTATGATTAATGAATAAACCAGATGAAAATACAAGCGGATAGCAGGATAATTTTTTAATTTATAAATTGTAATTCCCCTGTGGGTCTTCAATGTGACGTGAAAATTTTTTCCCTTAAGTTTTCAGGAGCTGGAAGAAACAGTTAAATGCGATTCGAATGAACAGATTAATGTTAACTTCTGATCGTATGAATCTCGTATTTCATGTAATAACGTGAGAACGGAAAGAACCAAGCACAACGCAAAATATGTAATGGGGTTTCGCAAAGCGTAAGATAGATATAAGTTTAGATAGATCGAAAACATTCATAAAGATGTAAATAGGGTACGAAAGAGAAAAAAATCGATGCATGGAGGTTCGAGAACCCTAAAGCTTATCCCTAGCAGTAGTTCTAAGAGATAATGATTTATCACGGGATACCATTCACTGGGATTAAATGGAGGCTTACCGAGGTAGCACTGTAACCCCACCGTAATCGTTACCCGGGTCCAATGAAAGTCGTAGCCATTCAGGCGCGATTTTATCATGATGTTTGAAAGATGTGGAAGTGGTGAGGATACGCCATCCTCTTTATCTCTTAGGAAACTTGTCCAGCTGCGTTGAAAAATTGATGCTTTCACGGAATAAAGCTGGAAATATGTCGTTTGCAGAAGAGTCCTCTCTGCAAAATTCTGGACGTTGCCTCTAAATAAAACCAAAGGTATATTCGGAAATGAGAACTTCGCAGAAATGCATTTCCGTTAATCAAGCCAGATTAATTCCAGTCAGCCGTAAATATTACAGAATGTGAGCTACTTTTGAAAATTTCACCTAACTGCCTGGCGTAATGAGGCTAACATGAAATTTAGAATTTAGGAAACAAGATGAAAATTGGAACAACTACTTCCCAAATGATTTAGAAAGATTTTTTTTTCAAAAGGTAAACGCTATATGAAGACAAATATGTTTAGTCCGCAGTAATTTTTATATAAAATGATCTAGATATAATTTATCATAATTATGCATGCTTCAATAATAGCACTATCAATGTAGTTATTGATATTTTAACGAATTTTAATCTCATCGCGTCTCTTTATTAATAACAATACCATGTATTAATTATTAAATTTAATTTCCTACGTAATTAGCGATTTTTAATAATAGTATTGTTATTACAGAATATTAATTAACATTCTATAATAACGATACCATTTTAATTCATATTCTGTTACATATAATAGAAAATATATTAGAATAGTAAATAGACAATTGCTAATTACATTTGAAATTTACATTTAATGCAATATATTATCATAATAGGGTCGGATGAAAAGTAACGATAACTCTTATGAATACCTCCGTGGTTTTTGTCAGAGGAAAAAATAGTCTCATTCCTTTCATTGAATGGCCCCGCATGTCTATCGTCTTCTCCTGGAAGGCTCTGTATACTGTCAGCTCTTAGAATTCTGCGGATAACTCATAGTAATCGACCTGTGACACAGATGATGGCTACTATAGTATCTTCGTGATCCCAGCGAAAAAATTGTTCCTTCATTTCGGCCAAAACTTCGTAATTAAGTGGAAACCACTCTAAAACTTACCGAAGGTGGTAGGTCATACAGCTTTTACAATCAATTTACTAAAACACAACATTTTAAAAGTATTACACAACTTGTAAAAATTACTTTAATATAGGATTATGAACATTAATAATGATTAAGATCCAATTGGCTCCCGGATAGCCAAGTGGGCAACGCGTTCGACTTCGGTGAAAGCGGTCCCGGGTTCGATTCCCGGTGGGGGCCTACGTGCAAAATGACCTAAGCAGTCGAAGCCCTTTTAAAAGTGCTACTACTAATATCCTATTCCCAATAATAGTGATAAAAATTCATAAAAAATATTAAAAAATGTAACTTACTCATTCCTAACTTTATTTAACAAAACGTTGCAGAAAGGGGGATAAGGCTCGAGGAATGGATAAAGCTTTTCTGGTAAATTGTTCAAGAAATCTAAAATCCCAAACCAGATAATTTTTATAGTAACTGCCTAGTTTTGTAGAAAGAGATGGAAATATAAAAAGCAAAATTCACCCTAAGGAGAAGAGGTTTGAAAAATTGCGGCAGAAAAAAGTCGCATCCCAAAACGACTCCCGTTATTGCGTCTGGACACCACAAGGCATGGAAGGCAGAGAAAGAGAGAGAGAACGCCAAAAAATAGATTAAAAGGAAGTTATTCGGAGATGCTATCTAGCCTGACGCATCAATCTGTTCGGGCCACCATGCTTCACCATTTTTTCCGAAGGCAGCGGAGGATCTCTCCATTAACTCCATCGAACTCATTAACCCACTTAGCGGGACTGTCGGGAATAAGAGTGGGAAAGGTGAGTCGAGTCTGGCAGGGCGGAATATGGGACACGGGAGAACATCATCTCTCCTCCTCAGGTGGGTGCTGCAGAAGTGGAAGGCTGCCAATGGGGCCGCACGCCCATGGAGGGGGAGGAGGATGCAGGAAGAGGGACGGTGGGAAAGGAAAGACGTATGTGAGGAAGAAAAATAGAGTACGAAGAGCCAGGGATGGAAATAAAAGCAAGGAATGAGATCAAAGGAAGAAGACCGAACGTCCTTGCGTGTACTAGCAATTTCATTCAGGATATCCAAACTCCAGATCATTAATTGCCGGGTAATTAACTTTTTTCGCCAAAGAGATATTTTTTCTTGGATACAATATTTTTAAGTTTGTAATTTTAGCAAATATTTTGATGAAACTGAAATACTAATGAAAATATTTTGCTTTTACGTGGGTTAAAATGTGTGTAAACCAATATTTTCCTACAACCGTATCTTGAAGAAAGGAATATTTTTTTCCTTTGTCTTTCTGAGTTTGTATTTTGGTACAAGATAAATAAAAATTAATCTTTTATTTACTGTATCAAATTCTTGCTCACGGCCGTAAAAACATGGGTGCTGCAGAGGCGTGAGTGGTGCTGAAGGCTTTGCAAGTTGCTGAGGCATTTACTTTAGACAGTCCTCACTGAAATCCGTGTAATGACTTAAACATTGGGTAATAGTGTCTGAGGAGAGCAGTAAGGAAGCAATGGTAAAGGACTTCCCTTATCATTCCTTCTCAAGAGCTCTTGGTAACCCGGGTTCGATTCTCAGTGAGGGCTTTCGTGAGAAATTACCTTAGCTGTCGAAGCACTTTTAACAATAAAGGAAAGGAAGGTAACTTAGTAGGTTGTAAAACCTACGAAAATCCCAAAAGGATAACAAGTGTGAAAAATAGCGACACGACTGGGACTCGAACCCAGGTCTCCCACTTAGTAAGAATATTTCGCTAGAAAATTAAAATTTAAAGTTATTGATTAATGTTCGAAGAGGATATGGGGAGGATATCTTCCAAAAATATGTACTTTTCATAACAAAATGATAAATCCTACCATTAATCCATACATCTTTTCCACTTAGCGTGTGAAGCTTCATTAATACTCCCAAATTTTCTTTTAGAGAGATGTAATGAAAAAGCCTGATATCCGTACAGTATTATCCGCAAAACCCTCTGCCACACGCGGAAAGATGGCTTGTAGTTAGTTGATGTAAGTATATCGTAAAGGTAAAGTGAAAGTAAAACAAATCTTAGAGAAAAATGTATGCTTAGAAAGAAATGAAGTAGAAATCGGCTTATATGTCAGCTGAATATACATTAGCTTTTATAGGCGGATCCTTCAGTCTAGTACATTTTCCACTGTTAGTTTCAACTTATTTTAAATTCTCATTCACATGAAGATATTCCTCTACGTTAGTAGCAGTGAGATAATGAAGAACTCTTAAATAAAAGTGCCTCATATACGCCTTCCTAAACTATGGAATTCTACATCTTCTTGAGAAATCATTAGTATTTATTAATGAGTTTTAACTAACAGGATCATAGAAACCATGGAAACGCAGATTATAGCAAAGGTTGCAAACATAGTAATCCAAGCTTACCTATCCCTCGGTTACAGTGTAAAAATTGCATTTATATCCAGTCTGCATCAAATAATTTGCATTCAATGCAATATATTATCATAATAGGGTCGGATGAAAAGTAACGATAACTCTTATGAATACCTCCGTGGTTTTTGTCAGAGGAAAAAATAGTCTCATTCCTTTCATTGAATGGCCCCGCATGTCTATCGTCTTCTCCTGGAAGGCTCTGTATACTGTCAGCTCTTAGAATTCTGCGGATAACTCATAGTAATCGACCTGTGACACAGATGATGGCTACTATAGTATCTTCGTGATCCCAGCGAAAAAATTGTTCCTTCATTTCGGCCAAAACTTCGTAATTAAGTGGAAACCACTCTAAAACTTACCGAAGGTGGTAGGTCATACAGCTTTTACAATCAATTTACTAAAACACAACATTTTAAAAGTATTACACAACTTGTAAAAATTACTTTAATATAGGATTATGAACATTAATAATGATTAAGATCCAATTGGCTCCCGGATAGCCAAGTGGGCAACGCGTTCGACTTCGGTGAAAGCGGTCCCGGGTTCGATTCCCGGTGGGGGCCTACGTGCAAAATGACCTAAGCTGTCGNGATTGATGTCCCAAGTAAAACAGCATTGCGTTTTTGGAAATATGTTGAGTTATTGTAGTAATGGAGATAAATATTATTATAACTCAACTTAGTGGGTCTTGCCTGTTTGAGTTAAATAAATAAATAAAATTAAGATCCTTTAGATCTACCTCTTTCTGTGAAACCACTGCTTTAAACATATATATGCAAGATAAACTGTTCTAATTTTTCAATTCATAGTCATACTAAAATTTACGTTTTCTTTACACCTTATATGTTTCTTTTCCGATGTTTTATGTATTATTTTATTCCACTACTATAATTTCCCTTCGATAAATATGAATATTAATTTATTTACCTTGTATTTTACCAGTTATTATACATTGTATGCAATAAACACGGAATTAACTAGAATTTGTGTAATGTATTTTACGGACTGGTAGTAAATGGAAAATATATTATGAAAATAAGGATCGTAAAGAAGGCTAGAAGAAGAATTTAGAAATGAAGATGTCTATTCTTCAACAACGGTCCATTAATTATCCAAAAAAACCGATTTAGATAATGATAATAATATCGATAGCAATCAATAGTTCTGAGAGAATATCAGAACGATAATTAGTGTCGACAACAGAATAATGCGACAATGGAGGAAGATTTAATGACACAAATAATAAAAGTTCGTAAACCTATAATTATTTGAGGCATAGTATTACTAATAGCTATGATAGAAGCATTAACAAGCAACGCAAATATCGGATAATATGCCAAACAATTTCTTTGACCTAAGGGTATATTACTGGGATAGGAACTTTGATTTTGGTTCCAGGACGTTTCAAGATTTGGTTCGCCTTATGGGACTATCCGTCCAGGGATACGCCCAAGATTTTTCACCTTCTCATCAGGATTATGCATTCAATGGATGCTTTTCATACGGCATTTCGAGGTTTGCGGTAAGCCTATTTTCAATACTGTTTAGAATATGCCTTGACATCTTCCGAATTTCCATTTTAAATAATGAACGATTTATTATCATCCGAACTGTCTCAGGTTCGACACCAGATCATTTAGAGTGCCCTTCTTAAGAAATGTACGCGAAGTTCTTATTTTAAAATAACTTTGACCTAACCTCGCCTTAATAAAGAGTTTATTCATTCATTCATTCGTTCATTTTATCACCCTCAAGGATTACTTCTTTTGCCAAAGTGAGTTATAAACGGTAATCATCCAATGCAAGTGCTCTTTTGGAGGAAATAAATAAAATGATTTGTTGAAGTATCGCCTGGGTCCGTATATCTTTAATTTTACAAAGTTATAGAAACAACTGCTGCGCTCAAAGGAAGAAAATTCTTGCTATGACAATGGTGGATGAAAAACGAACATAAGTAATTATTGAGAAAGACGAGAAAATGCAATACAAGAGAGAATACTGCAACTAATGAGTGAGAGGGGATAAATTAGAAAAATAAGGAAAAAAATTAATTTGGGGAATAGAATTTCGAAGAAGCAAAGAAGTTTCCGGGACTTTTATAAAAGCATAATACTGAGGCAAACTAAGCAAAGGTACGGATACGATGATTATTTCTTAGAAAAACGGAAAATCTGAAAATTCTAAACATTCGTTGAATCAACTATGTGAACAACGTAGACTTAAACCTCGACTAACGAAGGTAATTTGTACCTGAATCACATTTTTGAGCCCAAACCTCGTTACTCAAAATGTTACATCCTTAAAGTTGCCAAATTCGCTGCGTTTATGGTTATACAAACACGAAAACCGCGAAAAAGGCCACATTTCTTTATACTAAGTGAAAGGGGGCAGTACACATCACATATCGAACATTTATGAATTGTTGTATACGCATGCTTGCCCAGGTTTCCGTTATACGACAAGAATAAGAAGTATGGGAGAAATTAAAATTCCTTTATAAGTAAATAAATCTTCATTGGACTGAGATTAATACAAAAATTACCTCAGCGTATCTTGCGTAACAACAATAAATCCCTTAAAAAAGAATGAACTAAACGAAGATGGAGCAAGAAAAAATTAGTAGAGATAGAGGAAATCAAAATCCTAATTGGAGCATAGGAAAAACAAGGAGGAACGAAAAATTCGCTAAGATGCGAGGAAAAATGTTAAAGGGAATAAAATGCGAATAACAGATGATTTTAGGAAAACAGATGCGAAAAAACTGAACACAATATCAAAACGGAATAAATTTTCTCTAAAGAATCTTAAATTGGAAAACGGAGCGATGAATTATTTTTTAAGTTCACGTGGCGACATTAAGGCTTGTTGGTGTACTAGATCACTAGATAAGAGGAAATTTAAAACAATCTAGTGCCTATTTGTGCTTGATAAAAATAGCATTTATATGCGATAAAATGAAGGCTTTACTAGCGTACGGACAGCTCGACAGCTGTAAAACCGCAATAATTGCAGAAAAAGAAAATAATGCTTTAGGTCAAGTTAACATAAACAAAGGTAACGGAGTCGTGGTATCTAAAATGGTCCCAAAGACATTCAACGAATGGGATTCAGAGAAAGCCGGTCATCAATGTTTACAATAGAGCCTCACTTTCGAGTTAACTTAAAAATACCTCGCCGTTACCCTACTTGCAGTTCGAAGTATACATTAGCATTAACAGTTTAGCGCTATGCACGGATTCCTTTAATCCCATCCTGGATAGAAAGTGGCTGTGATACACGAAATGACTAATACCTATGTGTTTTGCTCAGCGAACATTTATGTTCCATTTAATGTCAATAGCAGACAATAGTTTTCTATGTCCAGGACTTAACGTTATTACTTTTCCACTAATAGTTAGGCATCGAAAAGTTTTATAAATTATCTTAACTCATGTGAATTAATTTTAAATTAAATGAAAACTTCGTTTAATTCAGTCAAGTACGAGACTCGGTGTGTCATAAAAGTTTCCCATCATTGACGGGTTTTTATATTCTCAAAATATTGATGAATATGGTATCCGTAAGCAAATTATTTAAATAGAAAAGTGTCTGTGAATGAAAACAGATCCAGTCAAAGGCCATGCGTATAAAAAAATCGCAACTACAAATCAGCAAGCGATTACGATAAAGCTACTTCGCGTAGAATGAGAATCGAGCGAAGAAGGAAAAGTTTATTTTATAAATGTCCAATAAATTTGAAGAGTATACCCTTTTAAAGATGTAGCAGATAAGATGGGTCTAATTTGCTACTTAAGCCGACCAAATACCTACGGAAATATTAAGGATACGAATGTTAGGAGTAATTTTCTGATTGATAATTTGGTTTTGAAAATTAGTATTTCCTTCATAGCGCGACTAACGTAGTTTTCACGTAAATGCGAATAAAGAAATCATTTTTTTGTTAGAGGCGAGTTAACATAAACCAAGATAGGTCGTCATTTAAGGTAAGTTCTCGTTTTCTTCTACAAAAAGGATATGGATAAAATAAATTAAGTAGTAAAACTATGCAAAGTTTTAATCCTTTTTTTAAATTGCGACCGGTTTAGAAGATGATCACGTGTTCGATACTGCTGTCAGCTGAAGAATAAAGCGTGAAATTAATTTAATCGAATTTTATGAATCAAATTAATTATTAATTCGTAATTTAATTTTATCATTAATCCGCTAGGAAGCTCGGTTCATTAAATGCTACGAAATTTCAACGTTATATATGTTAATTTCTTTTAAGATTTCCCAGTATTCTTGGTACGCGGAAAGGTGTTTCACCAGACGTATTTCAATTTTAATCGAGAAGTTTCATGTTTTAGGTGGGGAATAAACAAATTAAATGATAAGGTGAGCTAGGAATAAATAAATTATTACAATGAATCAAATTAATTATATATAAATCATAAGTAAGTAGATAAATTTACTGAAGAATGTAGTAATCAGTCGTTTGATTTAATGGGAAGCCTACAAGTTTACTAATGAAAATAGATTCTCTCATTTTTTCCTCGAACCATATGTAACGGTAACAGATCCTGACAACCCAACCACTGACACAACCTTTTTGTATTGAAAATTCTTAATATAACTAACTGCATACATTTAACCCTGGAAAAAACTAAGAATGTACCCCCTGCCACACGCCGAAAGACTGCTATCAGCACAGATTTGTTGGCGGAGAAAGGAATGGTGTGGTCCAATGCCCACATCAAGCAGCTTCTCTTTATTGGGTAAGAGGAAGGAGTCTGGAGGAGGCGAGGAAGGCTCTCCAACATCCATATCTTTCTCGTTCCATTTGGAGGCCGGCAACTTTGGAAGAGATCCGCAACTTTGCTTCTTGAGATAAGACCAAGAGAGAGAACACTTTCAACACAAGAAGCTCCTAGAGAGGACTCCCACTTCCGTCTCAGCAAATTAACGCGAGGGTTTTAACGCGAGAAATTCACACTGCGATCTCTTTTCTCGCGGATTCGGAGGAAGAGTTCAAACGGAATGTGCTCATAAGACGGTCGCTGTGGAAGTATTCGCAGAGTTGATGTGTGGAGATCAACTTCGTGTGTATATTTATTTATCTGAGGTCAGTGACATCCGTAAAAAAATACATTTATTTTTCGCTTCTTTTCAGCCTTATTTTCCCCTGTGAAAGGTATTTACAAATAAGGGTCGCTCGAAATCGGAAGAAGTACCTTTCGAAAGAAAATTTTCATCGCTGAATTTGTTTTCGATTCCAAGTTTCGTAAACTTTGATGAATGCCTCTATTTTTCTTTAATGTTTACGTTTTAGATCCCCTTCGTTCCCATGACAACCAATGTTGATAATTGCAGTTGTTATTCCACGCATGTTCACCTACTATATGAGTCTCTGTACTAAGTAAGGAGTAAAATATTATTGCAATCAATCTAAATAAATCATAAAAATCAAAGATAAGAAATAATTCGAAGACGGCGTTAATAAATCCTTTGATTTCACGTACGTCTCAGTACGTGAAATCATGAGTCTCATTACTAAATTTAAAAATCAGTATCTAACAACAAACATTCGAAGTTCTTTATAAATAAACAAAAACCGTAAACTATTGATGGTAATTACTTTAGTAGTTTTATGTAAAACATGACTTTAATAATCACCATTCTTTCATTAAGGTGTTACTTAACATTTTTGGATAATGTAACGGTTTTTAGGAGCTATAAAACTTAAAATGTCACTTAAAATATGAATAAAAGCATTGACAATAAAAACAAAAGTTTTTCAAACTGCCTTGAGAAATTTTCTGTCCTTTTTGACGGTAACTACAACAACAAATATATTAATATATCTTAATTGAGTGGGAAATTAGTTAGATAAAATGCTTAAACTATCATCAATAAAGATATGATGAGAGATTGGTAAGAGTAAGCTCATGATTGATCTATACCCATTGACCAAAAATTACGAAACGGTGATCCTTTAGTTGGGTCAGATTCGTTATTATATAATTGTATTCATCGAGTCAATACTATACCAAGGAAATTGTGTAGGCTGCTTGCATTTTGCATTTTCCACTTGCAGGAAGAAGAATTTACTAATGCTATCGGCTACTGATTTTTTACTTTAAATTATTTCAACTTAATTTAAACTCAATTTATATTTCTACTAATGATTTTATGACACTCCGATTGTGAGTAATTTAAACTTTGATTTAGCACTGTTACAACTGTTGATTAAAATTTATGTTTTTGTGAGTTTTCACCACTTCTTTATTGCTTTTCAGCAAGATTAGCATCCTCCGTTAGCATTCAGTAATTATTTCTTTCCAGAAACAATTTTCTTGTTTTTATTTTCATTTATTCTTAAGCAAGTTGAGGAAGGACAATGAATTTAAAAAATCGACAATGGAGTTCGTTGAAACAGAGACTTGGGCAAAACCTCACCATTAAAGGGTCGGTAAATGACAAATACAGTATCATGTAGATCGAGTTAAAGTCTGCAATACGCGACTTTCATATTATTCCCTCTCATATTAAAATTATTAAACTGGGCGGATTTTACCTGATTCTTCTGAAGTTCAACGCAATAGAATGGAACAGCTAACCAACTTCATATGTTATATAACGAGTGGCAACATATGTCGCCAAGGAATTCGGGAGAGTATTTGGAGTTGAAACCATCGGTAAATTAAATCGAGTTTCCAAACCTTTACGGTCTCAAGTCCCACTTTCAATGTCTTCAAGACAACCAAGTCCAACCAATATGCAAAGAGTTCGTTTTACCAATTGATGTTATTTAATATTTTACGAATACTTATTTTGATGATGAACAGCAGCGAAACTATAGAAAGATTTATTTGCAACGAAGCAAAGTATAGGAAAAATAAAAAAACTACAACGGGTAAAGTAAAGCAAAATTAACTTTAGATTAAACCCACCGAACAGACTTAAGCCGTACCGGTTAGGGAACACTGATTTAAATGACCAACTTCTGGACATCTGAAAGTGAATCGTGCTGAAGTGATGCAATGTTTTTGGAAATTCAACATGCAGCGTTCTAGGAAATCTTAAAAACAATGAAATTAAAATAAGTATGCTACTTGTCAAGTAAAAAATAAAATCTGAAGTATAAAAGATGTAAAGAGAAGAAATGCGTGAAAGTTGCGTTCCATTGGTAGAGTGCTTTAACTATCGTATCCCAATTTGAAAAAAAAAGAGAATTCGTAAAGACCTTTGCCCGGAACAAACTCGATTCTGTAATTGAAAGGAATAACGGAAAAATTTAGGATTCTTTCAGCAGGAGTGAGGCTAAGGAATAAAAAAAGCAAGCCGAATCATGAGATAAGAATATGTGCGGAGAGAGCTTCTCCAAAAGATAAAAAAATAGTGATTTAATGACAAGAAGACTCACTCAACAGTATAACGAAAGGAAAAAGTTGCGGAAGAAGACAAAATGAAACATGCTGTTTCATAACTTCACATAGGTGATGTGAATAAAAACTGCGTCTCAAATGAGATAAAAATAACGGCTTCAAGGAGGGACTGCTCAGTTATAGACGTGGATTACTTGCACTGCAAAATCAAAGGAATTGATATTTTTGAAAAACATTGTTAGAAATTTATAGTTAGTTTTTGTAATTGAATACAACTTCCACGATAATTTCCTTGATAAATCACGCTGAGGTTGAAGGGCATAAACCTAAGGAATTTTTGGTAAAATTAATTACTGTAAGTATTCTCTGAGCTACTAATCAGAATTTCAATAGTAAAGTATCTTTAAAGAGAGAAGATTTAAACCAAGTCTCAATTTAACCAATTGAGTGAGAAATGTGTTGCGGATATTATACGTTTTCCTTGTTACAAATGCCAATCCGAGATGGCAAGAAAAATCAGGGAAATAGTTGCTAGGACTAGTCATTTCAAATATTCATTTTTTCGCGAACGATAGGTCACAATAACCTATTAGAGAAATAGATTTATGGCTCATGAACCGCAAGCCAAACAGCGAAAGGTGGCTCGCAGGGCATGGATGTTGATGCAGACGTTCAATTCGTGTAAATTAATTACATTGAACAAAAGGCCTAGGAAAAATCCTCTCCTAATCTCCAACTTTCTGAATCTAATTATTTTAATGTTGTTGAAACGCATAATAAATTCATACACCGCCAAATAACTACAGTTCGAGTTGTTATTACCTGATATTGAAGGTTCACAAAATAATTTTTCAAATAATACGCCCAAGAAGAAATACAATTTTGAAACAGGGGAATCCTCGCAAATGTAGGAAGGACTAAGTAGGTCGAAAAATCGCGATGATGTATTTTTTCTCAATTAGCAGTTCTCATTAATTACTCTCTTCACCTTGGCCTAGTTGCTAGGGACGCCTTGAAAACAACACCGTGTCAAATGCGGCCGAGATTGACGCGTACGCCTTATTTGACGACGTTTTCCTTTTCAAAACGGGTTTTCCACCGCGTCAACCGTGACAAGCTATTCGGCTACGACGAAACGTGCATCTGCCAACGTGTGTGGGAGCGCTTTTCATTTATTTTTCGGACGACCCCGTTACGGCCCGACTACCGAACCAAACTCACCTTATTTTTAAGTCCTCCGTAATGAACTGAATTAAAATTTCGCCAAGGACTAGGAGCACCGGCGTAATCTGACTGCGTCACGCACGCACGCAACCGGAAGACGCAAGCATGACTTGATGACACGCGGCAAAAATGAATTTTCGCAGCGACGCATTCGACTCCGCCATTTTCCTTCTCAAGGAATTCATTTGCCAGTTATCTAGATCAAATAAATTGAGATGCAAGGCCATGATTTTTTTCTTTGCGTAATTTTGGCTCAACTATGCTAATTGAACCTAGGACCTCTCCCAGAACACGGTGGATAAAATTCTCAAGCAGCATCAGTAGTAATTTTGGTGGTAAGCGCTGATGGTTCAACATTACGCAAGTAAGCTAATCATTGGTGGAACCTTGGTAAAAACAATCCCATACTTCAATCTTTTAAATTTTTTAATGAAATACTTCCGAAGAAAAGAGGAAATGGCTTACAAACAGGGAAATATACGGCTTCAATAGGTTTGCATTGCCAAGATGTTAACATCTTTCTGTGAGACATTTATTTATTAAATTATTTTGAGCACATCTATATAAATGAATTCATCTAGCGAAACCCTTTTCTTTAAATCGTTTTCCATCAAATTTTACCACGTTGGATATTTCTACGTTTTTCAACCTTGAAACAAATTGTAAAACCATATTAATATATTTGTATTTTTAAAGAAACAACGCTGAATAATTTCCACCATGGGTTTATTTCACGTCAAGTTGACATCTTCCGGTCAACCCGTTGTCGAAACCGGTCGTGAAATAAACCTGTGGTGAAAATTATTCAGAGTTCTTCCTTTGAAAATGTGTGCGAAATTCCACGAAGTCACGCTTAATAATATTAATTGTTTTTGCATTTATTATTTGCGGATGCTTTTCTGTTTATGCTTAAAGAACGTCGAAGAGCTGAGACCAAGTTCTAAGACTTTAAGGCAACCATCGGTAATTATTGAAAAATAATCTATTGAGCATATAGAGAGATTATAAATTAATCTAATATCCTTTATGAAAGTTACGTTCAAAGAACTAAGTTCACCTTGGATTCATGCAAATACGACATATTCTCAGACTCTTTAGACGAAACCTCGATACGCTATTAAGTTGAGCTACTAAATTTTAGGACGTTCCCTGAGTGACAATAATAGTGAAGGGAAAAAATTAAACGGGTTTCGTGTAAGAGGGACATACCTTCCTCTCGCTCGAAAATTGAACTGATTTTTTTCCCGGCATAATTATTCTGACCTAAATCCTTTTAGTTGAGACAAAGGTTTCAGTGCCGTGTTATCTCCTTCTTTCGGGGGCTTCTAGGAAGATCTTTGGCAGATTCGGTCGGTCGAAGATAAATGATGTAGAAAAATGACTTGCCCTTCAAGAGGCGCCAAAACTTAAAACGAAGATTTCGAGAAAATCGAGGTGATGTTTGGAGCTGAGAACAATGTACTCAATTGTTACACGAAAGTGTTTCCACTTTGAAAGCAACATTATGTGCCTTCAACACCTTCATTCCTTTTCATTTCAACACAACTGAAGATATCATCCTACTTTTCTGCATTAAAACGCCTTGCCGAATGTCCATTCAACAGTAAAATTGCAAAACGTATCCATGCAAATACCGACAATTAATTTGATCCTGAAAAAATAATCTCAAATTTACTACGAGTAAAATATCGCAGTATTAATGTCGCGAAAAAATTCTAGTTTTGCTCAATCAATTATACCTGTAAGTCCACTAATTTGTAAAGATATTTTAACTAGTTAATGCGGAATATCAGACGAATGGAGCAGAAGGCCCTATTTCGTGATTGGTTTATCGATAATAATATCTTCTAATGTCTCTTTATATCCGGAATATTTAGAAACCTAGCTGACACTTACTCATTTTCAATGTAAAGAAATTTGCACTGCTAACTTCAGCTAATGTTTCAAATCTAAATATGTAGGTACTCCACAAGCCACCTTCTGGTATATTGCTGGGGGTCCTACACCTTTCCATCTTATCTTCCTCATCTTATACTTTTCACGGCGAAGTATATTTTATCAATCGGCAAGCCCTAGCATTTATTTTCCAGATTATTTCTTTCGTTATCTGAACGACTCATTTTGGTAGTTTGACGCATAACATTCAATAACACTAGGAGTCGATAATTAAAATCAATTCCGTTGATTACAACCCTTAAATGTAAATATAATACATCTTCTTAGATTTCAAGAATCCTATTAGCCGATTAGAAATAAAATTATAAGCATTTTACTTATTCGTCGCAGATTAGTTGCCTGCTGAAATCTCATGAATTAAAAACGATCTTGGAAATGTTAAAGTGAAAATCAACTCAGAAAACACTAGAATCCATTACAGCAAAGTTAGGTGATGAGTAACGACTATATTGGGTTATAAGTCACTTTCAGGCACTATCCATCTTCCACAGAGAAGACAAAAGCCACTAGCGAGCGAGCGCGCGAGATAAGTGAAACTGGATATAAAAGATGGTAAAAGCGCTGAAATAGAACGTGCGAAATTGTTTTTCTTTCACTAGATATGCTCGTGAGAGAATAGATGCTCCAAAATCCGTCATCTCTGGCATACGATAAAGCCGCTCAGAGAGAATGATCCTGTACTCGGAAGGCATTAACAAAAGATGCGGATAAAACACAGACGGGAGCAACTCACATTCTTAGCAAGACCCAGTTATCTAAAAATCGGCCAGTGGAGCACCTTTCAAAATATACAAAGGTAATGCTTTAGTTGGGTACTTTTCAAGCATCGTGATAAAACACTGAGAACTGAGAATGATCATCCCTAGATAAATTAGCGGTGTTTCAGAGAATAATATCGATGAGGAGAAACGTAAATGGAGTAATATAAATGGTAAACTAGAAAAAAAGAAACGTAAATTAAGCATAGAAATTCAATTTAAGAACTTTATGGTTCTAATAGAAAATTGTTCATATCAAAATCCTTCTATAATGTATCTTTGTTGTTATTTTCATAATTATTTACATTAAATTTCGTATAAATCTAGTAGTACGGCGTGGGATGCGATTGCACCGCACGATAAACCCGATTTAAAATCCATACATATAGATATGATCACCTGGTTATGTGGTTAGGTATAAAAAATTTTATTCAGTCGATTTTTAATTAAGCATACTAAGCGTAGTCCATTTCCAAACGAATAAACTCATTACACATAATTTCATAAAAGTAGGATATTTTAAACAAGTGGGACGTCCTAACAACCTACCAGAATAGCATTTTTCCTACATCAGTCTCCGCAGTTACATGGTAAGGCTCTATCAAACTAACTCTTTGGAAAAGAAATACCTATACAGAAAATAAAACTATACTTCCCACATATTTCTCATGGACATTTTGCGTGTACTCTTCAAAACTATTAAACTGCCTCGTGAAAACTTAGGGTTGCATCTTAAGTCACATAAAAATCAAAAGACTGTTTCTCCGAACATCCAACCGAAAGTAAACATGAAAAATACATTTTTGTCGGAGTTGAAACCAGACTCGAGCCGGAAAATGGAAATTCCTTAACCCGAACCGAAACCAAAAATATTTATTTCGTTCCGATTTTCCTTTGTTAGTGATACTATTCTCCTTAAAACTAAGTGAAGGAAGATTTAATTATAAATGCGAGTTACAATGACTTTAAGCTAACTGAAATGAATGTTTGACGTTTATATCTCATAGTACAAATATCTTATATAATATTCCGAAGGTTTCACGGAGGATTCAATTATGAATTATATATTGATAAGGAAAAGCTAGTGATGTTAAAACAGACTTTCAGATAGATATAAAGTTATAATGGTTAGAGGCAAAAAATTAATAGCTACAACCATTTCGACCTAGGCAGGAGCGAGACCGGAAATTGATGGTAATAAATCTTTTCCATTTACCCAGAGCGGAAACTGGAACTAAAAATATTACGGATCGGTCATTCCACATATCATAGGCAACGGTAGAATTTTCCGGTTGTTTCCAGAAAACACTTTTAAAAAACTAGCAAATTTTTCTCTGTACTGAATGTTATTTCGGAAAGGAATGCTCTGATATTATTTAAAAAATGGAAACTATTGCATAAAGAAGAAAAACCCAAACAAGGTGTGTATAAACTTTTTCGGCGTGGACAAGTTCTAATTTTGACAAGAAAAGAACTGCGATTCGAAAGTATTTGTTAGTGGTGCGTACATCTACATCAACGTCAATATCCTACAAGCCGCCTTTCGGCGTGTGGCAGGTGGTTTAAACACCGGATTTTCGAGCTATTTCTTTATCTTGTTATTTTCGCGTATCGTTCGCGGAAAGAATGAGTCCTTAAAAGGACTAGTCCTAGCATCTATTTCCCTTATTTTACGCTCATTGTCAGATCGGCCAAAATAGCAGGGGGGTCGCATAATATTCATTACGTCTTCCGCGAACGCACTGTCTCGAAATTTATCCAGTAATCGCAGTCTAGTTTCCAATCTCCTTTCTTTCAAGGATTCCCAAACTGCGTCCGAGAGCATTTTCGTAACACTTGCTTTTTTTTCGTAACATTTTTTCACAAAACGTATTGCATTGCGCTGCACTTTCTCGAGTTCGCGGGTGTACGTTTCGTCCGCCGGATCCCATATACTTACCGCATATTCAAGATGGGGTCTGACCGAGGTGAAATAGCATCGCTCTCTAACCTTTTCATCGCATCTACCTACAATGCGCTTTATGAAGCCGAGCTTTTTGGTTGCTTTACCGCAGATTTTTCGGATATGAATGCTCCAGTTTAAGTTATTCCAAAGAGTGATACCGAGATATTCAACTGACTCTGCTACATTTAAATTTATTCCGTTAATTTTGTACGGGAAATCGGACAAATTTGTTTTCTTTCGAAGAAATTAACGACGGAGCATTTACTAACATTTAGTTCTAATTGCCATTTTTCGCACCACCTATGAATGTGGTCTAAGTCGTTTGATAGGATATCACGATCCTCCGGGTTTGATATTTCTCTATATATTACTGAATCATCCGAAAGTATCCTCACATTGCTATTTATCTCGTCACTCAGGTCATTGATATATATGTATAAGGATGAGAAGAGGTCCAATTTCGCTGCCCTGAGGTGCGCCTGAAGTAATTGACTTCGTTCGAACTAATCCCATCAAGTACTACTTGTTGTTCCTTCTCGTGGAGAGTAGTAAAGCTTCCTTGAAACGCAATTCGTAAGGACAACTGCGGAGAATAGTTATAGATTATAGCTATAACGCACAGTTAATTGGACCAATTATAGTATGAGTTAAAATGCTTATATAAATATTTTGTATGATAAACATCTCTAGTGATACCTTTCCGAATAAATACTCATCCCAACAACAATTATTTTAGCTATTTTCAGGAACTCTGATAACGAACGTTTTGATGGTTGCCTACTTGTGCATTGAGAATTCAAAGGTGACCAGACCAAAACTGATGCCTGATTTCTGTAATTATGGATACTAGAAGAATTTCGAACCGATGAAAACCCGTTTTGGGCTAAACATATCGTCTCGAATGTGAGCAAGGAATAAATACTTGTAATTATCTTATTGGGTCAAATAACATTGTATATCTGTTTAAAATAATCCTATATCGTTCTACTTGTATACAAGATCTAGAAGAGATACAATTATCTCAAGAATGGTACGAAGAACTAAGCAACATTCCCTCACTCCCTTTTCCCTACATCAGGCTTACGATAACAGAAAGGTTCTTTAATGATAAATAGGAAAATTGTACTTTCTAATAGTAATGGGAAAATAGAATGTTCTACAAATAATTTCTACCACTTCGGAAGAAACCCGAATAACTGGCATGAAGCTCGAAGAGAGCGAGCCTAATGTTTCCTATGCATTCTAATGGCTTATGGAAGGAGAGAACTGAGTGAAACACTTTGTCAACCCTTTTTAAATCGTTTCTAAACGCTTGTAACGCATTTGTGTCGATATTATCATCTTGAACACTAATTCAAATTCAAAGTTGCTTCACACTGTACTAGCAGGACAATATTACAAAGGAATGAAAGTCGGATTTCCTTAGCTAGAACCGGATCTCACGCGTGATACACTCTTTTCCGGATATATCTAGTAAAAGTTACTTTTCTTGCCTCAATTGTCCTCTAATATAATACTTATATTCTTGAAATACTGAAAATAACTATTTAATTACGTTTTTTGGTCTCCATGTCAGCATGAGCATCTTTTCCGTAAGAAATATTTAATGATTCAGCTTAAAATAAAAGACAAAACTCACTACCATAAAAACTTTTTACCAGAAATTTTTCTTATATTTCGCTTATCGAAAGATATTGTTTGCTTTCCCCATGGAACCATAAAATTGGCGATGGGTGAATGTGGAGCCCGGCGAGAAAAAGACTTCAGCATATTGAGGATAGTCATACGTTTGCGGGGTGGCGAAGGTATTAAGAGCTAATAGGAAACCAGATATTCCCGACCGCACCTCTACTAAGTAGGTATCCAAGCTATGCTGGCGACAACCAATTAATAGTTATATGGGAAATGGAGCACCTCCAAATTGTAGTCTTCTCCGCGGATATTCCATACCGGAATAAGGAGATTCAACTTTTTCTTACTGATGTAGACGTCCCTTCAAGATATTTACAAGGAGTATGGAACCCAATTCAGGATGGATGTAACGTAGGATGGAAGAAACTAACTGTATACAATGTTGAATTAAAATCGAAAGTGTGATTTACATATTGCAGGTTTACTTGCTATCATCTAGTTCGACAGAGGATTTCGAGTTAAACGGCTTTTTGCTGTCTATCCAAGTAATTACCGACAAACATATATCTAGATTTTTTTGTCAGACAGAAATTATGACTTAAAATTCGACACTACCTCCAATTATCACCTATTGGGATAAAGAAATATAACCCTGCTTAATACAGCCATAAAACTAACTACTATTACTAGTACTGTTAAAAGTGCTTCGACAGCTTAGGTCATTTCGCATGTGAGCCCCCACCGGGAATCGAACCAGGGACCGCTTTCACTGAATCTAACTACTAAAAGAACTACAAAGATGACAGCAACTCAATCGGTAGAGTGCCATTATATTACTTGCTAGCTGAATTTTACGACATTTCCCATTGCCTAACTAACATTATTCAAAAGTATGAGCTTACAAAAAGTAATATTAATTCATTCAATTGGTTTTTTCGGTGCTCCGATTTTAGAACGCCCCGCACTATGTAACCCGAATTATATGGATAGCGCTACGTACGACAATTAAAATAACATTTATAAACCATATCTATATTAGAAGATGTAAGACAATTTAAAATGAAAAATAATGGAAGATTATGGAAGAAAGAGTACTCGACCAAAACGTTAAAATTAAGCTAATAGAATATCACCAGCTTTTGATAATAAAGTAAAAACCTCGGACGCAACGAATTATATACTATAACATACATAATATAAGAAGTCAATATTGATTCCCTATTTAATCTGAGTCCGTGTCAAATCAAATCAAAACATGGTAAATTCACGCAAATTCACAACTCGGCCATTGCAGAAAAACGACCATGTGTTACAAGAACTGTAAAACTGTAACTAAAAGAGTGGTTTATAGTCCCAAAGCATACTCCGTATTTTTACCACGTCGTGGGCAACGCAATATTTTTACTAGTTAGTTCTAAGTTAGTTGTCTTGTTAATAGTTAGTTTCTAACCAATTGTTTGCTAGTAAAATCTCACGATTCCCTCCCTGTATTTTCACCTTTAATTCTGTGCTTATCTAATTTTCATTAAATGCCATTGCTCCCAGATATCTGAAGAAGAACACTACTTCAAACTTCATCTCCCATATTGTCAAGCCCTGAGATGCTCTTGTGGTTTAAGATTGTTCTAAGCCAAATCAGTAATAGGAAAATCGGCAAACGAACACAATTATAGAAAAGGGGGTCTCAATCACAGTTCACATACCCAGCGCAAACCTTAACCACCATTACGTAAAAAAGAAACCCACCATAACAACAATGCTGACAAAGGGTTTTTAATCACGACTAACAGAGAGGGGGAATATCTTTCAGTATAGAATGAATGGAATATCAAGTAGAAACACAACTTTAGCTAGCCAAAGAAGAAATATTTCTCATTATATATGGTTTACCTTTCCCCTTCATTACCATAAACTCTACCTTTAGATTCTTATCTGCCATTTTTTTATCTTTCTGTTAGTGTTCATTACCTCAACCAGTACCAAAACTTACTCCTGGACTTGATGCATCGACGTTTCCCCTGGGTTTCTTTGTATCCAGGCGATAGTGAATGGATGGGAGGATTGGGAGGGATAAACTACTAACCCTAAGAAGTGGACCCCCCCAGACCCTTGTGACGTGCATTGAGGTTCATCCCTATACATGCCTAGGGAGCCGCTCTGCCACAGGTTCTAGGGCAAGAAAACGACCTTATAGACGGATAGATCAGACAGCTGAGAAGTGAGAACTCAGTTACCTCACCGCTGAGGAAGAAGGTGAAAAAAGGCCCCTGAAAGAGATACCTACGTCTATAGGCCAAGAAATAGGCTAGGGTGAGAGGAATGCATACCTACCCTCACCCCTACAGAGCAGGTGATAAATACACACAGATGCTCTTCATTCTATGCTACATACACGTAAAATTGGGTCAACCACATTAAAATTGGAATTGGCAACCTCTGATTAAAAATGGTTCTTAGAATTCAGAAAATATTGACTATAAAATATATTTATAACTTTAACTAATGATGAAATCTTCAGAGAAAAAGTAATATTTAGTTGAGGAAATTAATAAACATTTTCCTTACAAAGTGCAATGCAGTTTCACTTTAAAGAACTACTATAGTATAGAAACATTGCCTCAATATCTATTGTGATTATATGATTTGATAATTAAGAGGTACTAATATACTTGTTAAAGTGAAAGGAAATGGCTGACAGTACTTACAAAGTGCATCTCAATTGGGAGTTTCAGTTATTGCATGTAAGATAACATTACCGAATAAAGCGATTCTTATGAAAATATTACTTGATTCAATGATATGAAGATCTTTCCCAATTTGCAAATATTTCAGATCATTTCCAACAACTCTTCCTTGATAAGGTAAAGGAAATATGACAGATTTCGAAAGTCCCATAAATCACGATATTTATTAATAAAATAAATATACGATAAATGTTATGTATATATTTTCTCATTACCTAAATTGGAGCCCTTGTGAACCGTTGTCCTCGGAAGTCACCATAACTGCTCCTCTCAAGGCACTTTCGCTTTTGAAGCAAGGGTGACTCATGCGCCATGGCGATATCGTAATGAGAGACGACTCACTTTATCCAAACCTGTAAAAATAGTAATACATACATAAATAAAGAATACCAGTAATTTTCAAATTGGGATTTCCATTAATTTAAAATAACATTTCCATTGCCCCTTAAGTTTAAGATATCTTGTTAAAGCCATGGAAAATGCAAGTATGAGAATGATAATGTGCATTTAATTCATTAATACTGAAGAGTTTACATTCAATTCTTTGAGTACTTTCCGTGAATCAATTTTGAACATGAGCTGAATAACTTATCAATGAATATAAGTAAAACTGCTATGACATTTCTTAATAAATACAAACTAATTTAAATCGATAACACAAAGCTAATGAATATAAATAGGTATGCTTTAAGAGATAACAGAACTAAAATAGAAGATCGAGCATAAATACTCCGCAATGACGATAATAAATTATCAAAATTTTCAGCTCTCTAAAGCAAGTATTTAATTACTTGTGAATCCAATAATCTATAATATTATGAATCGGTGAGTGTAAAATATTGAAAGTAACTTTTGAGTAAGATTCTCCATTACATCGAAACTGTTTCATGCCTCCCAATGACTACGCAAATACTCACACGACATCAATTGAGACACTTTAATTCCGGGGACTCAGAAACAACCAATTTAATAAGATATTAAAAATATTCATATAAAAATTATTGCATTTGCCGGGCAGGGACAAGTCGTTTCCGGTAATCAATTTCGAACTTGAGTCAAATAAAGTATCAATTCTCATTAAGTACCAACAATGGCATTCCTTAATAATTTCAGGTTAAATTGAAATCGGATAGACAAAGAAAAGGAATATGTACCGCTATGATTTAGAAATAACTAAACTTAAATTCGAGACGAGAACACCAAGCGCACACCTCCGCGACGACGATAGCATATTATCAAAATATTTAGACCTCTAAAACAACAATTTCTGCACTAGTGTATCTGCATAAAAACATTATTACAAATACAGAAATCGGTCAGAGTAATGTTTGAAAAAGAATATCCGTTATGTCTAAACTGTTGCAAATCTTCCTATTATCGCGAAATACTAACACGTTATCAATTGAGGGACTCAAATTCCGGTGATTCAAACATAACAAATTTAATAAGATATCCGAAAGGTTCACATACAAAACTACTCGGAGAATAAAATAAATATTTAACAAAACTTATTGAAGCCGTTCTTTTTCATTCACGAAAATGAAATAGAAATTGAAGACAAAACTTTCTAATGAGCTGATAAAGAGTATTAAATCGAATGCGATACGTGAAATAAGTGATTTGAAACTAAATTTAATAAGGATAAAAAAGAATAGATTGTGGTTTTGATTTAAGAAATAACCAGAATTAATAGCGGGCTCTCATACACGAGAACCACGTGCAATAATATTACGCAACGACGACACTTAAAATGTTAGTAATATTTTCTCGCGAAAGAAATCATTTCCTTGAAATAGACGAAATCTTTTTAATTCGATTAAGGTATTTTATGCAACTTACCAAACAGACAAAATCCTAGGTGACGGCCGCGGATCTCTTGACTCCATATAATGTATTTTTCCACCTTTTTGACGTATAGTAACTTTACGAAAAGAATTATTAATAGGAAAAGAGAATGTTGCTCTTTAAAATTTCACTCAGCTATCTCAGGTTGAGAACGTAACGCAGGGCCTCTTAGTTCTGATTTCAACGGTTTTTTCAAAACACACTGATAGCAAAACCTTACTGAAAGAAGGCAGCAACTAAAAAAAATCGCTGCTTGAATAACATTTGAGCACAGTTCCTGTCACGTGATTCACGTCAGTTGACAATTGCCCCGCCCACCACACCATTTAATTTTTTCATAAATTAGTAATTGAATTAAATCATTGTTTAATTTAATGAGGCATCACTAAGATCGAATTTTTAAATTTTTTCGGAATGTAAATTTTTCTTAAGTATTATATTTTTACACTTTAAGTTAATTTGGCGATTGCCCAAAGCGAAATCTGGAACACATCATACTGGCAAACAAAAGAATGCGATTAGCGCATCGACGCTCTAAATAGATTTACATGGTCATTACAAATAATAATTAAGCAGATAAATCAGCTTCCACGAAATATGATCGCTTTTTGGAGCATTGCGTTTGATCTGAACTATTCATAAGTCAGAACTACTACTTTGCTTATGACTTACTTCACTACGATGAATTACACTCCTACGATCATATACGTATTCAATGATGTTTGATGTCACAAGCAAATGAAGGTATTTGGAGAAAACCAATGATGTTTGATTTCTCGAGGCGAATGAAGGTACTTGAAGCGATAGAAACGAATCAACGAGAAAAGAACGAACTCCACTTCTTTTTGTCTACAAGCCCTATTCCCTATTCTCTACATTCCCTCTATTAATCGTCGCTAAACAGTATAGCGGTCGAACAAGCAACTAACTTTCATGCAGATGATTTCTCTAACAAATGTCCATAATGAAAAATCAAAGACTCGATGCAGTCTCAAAATAAAACAAAAAAGAATGAATTCTTGCATTCAAAAGATTCCGATGTGAAGATCAGATTTTTATTTGGTTGTTACTACATGAAATTCCCATCAGTAAGTAGTCCAAAACTGTCATTCGAATGATTCGGTTAGATGAATTTAAAGGATTATCCCGCTCAACCATATTTAACATCCGGGAATATTCTACTAAGAGAATGACATATACACATAACAATAACTTACTTGACATATCCTTGTTGACCTACGAAGTAAATTCAGAAAATATCCTTCAATCACACACCTCTCACAGGTATTTACACCCTCCTACAGCCTTTGCGCTCCTTTTACAATAATGATCATAATGGTCATATTTAACATCCAGAAATGTCAACACATGATTCTACATAAATGCATGAAATGTCATAACAATAACTTACGTGATACCTCCTTGTTGAAGTAAATTCAGAAAATATCACTCAATCACTCAACTCTCACACGTATGTACTTTCAATCATTTTGGGCTTCTAGGAAGAAATCTATATTTCCTAGAATAATTCTAGGAAATATAGAATTATTCTAACTTGAAATCCTAGAATTCTAACTTGAAAAATATCCGTTCCTCCTGAAGCTTTTTTCATTGACTCTTATCCAAGGTTTCGAGTTAAACACTCCTTCACTACTTACCGAGGGAAAATGCTGGATTTAGATCTGAGTGAAAATATTCGCGAGGCTCTTATGATTGGAGTATTTCATAGGTGAACTCTTACGTCGCACGTCTTAGGAACTTACTGCTAAGTATAAATCTGAAGCACGATCACTTTGAATACAAACACTCCACATAGCAAGTAACGCTTGTATTTTAGTTGACTTTAGGTCGTCATTCCACTAACGTCCTCGAGGAAAACTCGAGATGATTACGTGGCCCATTGCCGCGCTTTCGGAAAATTTTGATTGTTTTGAAAAGTCTGAATTACGTAAATGCGTTTCAGGAGCAATGACTAATATGAGGTGACTGATGTTATTCGCTCCTTTTCTAAATATGGCGGTCCTTATCTACCTGCTACTAAACTGCTTACTGCTAAAAGAACTTGCTACGTTTTCTGGAGAATGTAAGAAGACAAAGGATGGATAGTTTGCAAGCGAAATATTCGAAAACGAAGTTTCTGTGTAGTGAAAGCCGAGCTTCTACTTCTTGATTTCCTCCGAAAGCTGTAAGAATCTGTTTTACTAAGAAAAATAGATCAGTGTATATAATTCAATTAATGCTTTTTAATCGAAGGAGTGTTTAAATGGAGAAAATTATTATTATAAGAGAAGTGAAAAGGCTGTGGCAGCGTGTAAATCCCAGCGAGAGGTGAGTGATTTAAAAATCTGAATGTTCACCTCGGAATATTCTGAATTTTTTGTTTTATTTTGAGACTGCATCGAGTCTTTGATTTTTCATTATGGACATGTTAGAGAAATCATCTGCATGAAAGTTAGTTGCTTCTTCGACCGCTATACTATTTAGCGACGATTAATAGAGGGAATGTAGAGAATAGGGAATAGGGCTTGTAGACAAAAAGAAGTGGATTTCGTTCTTTTCTCGTTGATTCATTTCTATCGCTTCAAATACCTTCATTCGCCTCGAGAAATCAAACATCATCGATTTTCTCCAAATACCTTCATTTGCTTCTGACATCAAACATCATTGAATACGTATATGATCGTAGGAGTGTAATTCATCGTAGTGAAGTAAGTCATAAGCAAAGTAGTAGTTCTGACTTATGAATAGTTCAGATCAAACGCAATGCTCCAAAAAGCGATCATATTTCGTGGAAGCTGATTTATCTGCTTAATTATTATTTGTAATGACCATGTAAATCTATTTAGAGCGTCGATGCGCTAATCGCATTCTTTTGTTTGCCAGTATGATGTGTTCCAGATTTCGCTTTGGGCAATCGCCAAATTAACTTAAAGTGTAAAAATATAATATTTAAGAAAAATTTACATTCCGAAAATTTTAATAAAATAATTTATTGAAGTATAATTCCTAAGATAATTTTGAAATTTAGATTTTTTATTGACAAAATAGATAGTTTCTTAACCAGTAGTTATGGAAATTTATTTATGAAATGATCTTCCATTTCCGAACACATTACGTTTCGCGTTCATTAATTAAATTTTGTTGAGTAGTAGTAGTTTATGGCATAACCTCCTGTTCCAATATTCTATTTATATATGAGATACGAACCATTTCACAAAAGAATGACTTATGAATAATTTTCGATGCAGAAAAAATGATTATACCTGTTAATTTCAAAGTATATATATATATACACATATTAGGCGGCCATAGTTTGTGTAAGTTTTTAAGGATTAAGTTTTATGCCTTGTAAGTCTTTGTGGTCGATAAAATCATGTGTTAAAATAGTAATTTATGAAAACAATGACAGCAAAAGCGTCGCGCTAAAATTTGGGAAGCTCTTCCTTAAATAAGGATAATGGGAGAAACCGTGTTGAAATCATTCATCTTCATGTTAGTGTTTGAAATCATAATCTCCTAAATATACTCTATGAAAGTTTTGATTTCTTGCCATTCTATTTATTCCCGAAAATATGAAATTACACCAAATGTCGTATACGAAGATAAATTCTTTGGATAATTGTCAACATCCTTTACATGCCAATTCAAATTTCATAAGTTTAGTATAATGAAGAAGTTGCAATATGTTACACGATAGAGAAAGCAAACATATGTCCGTCTGCTTCCAAATAATAACGGCTATTGTATTCTTCGAAACTGAGGCCCCCTGCCGTGTTTCCTTGTAAACTCAAATATATCAATTTGCTTTCAACTTTAGATAAGTTTTTCCTCGCGGTGCGTAGTTTCATTCAGATTGTCTCACAAGTTAAACTCGGCGGACGCCTTGTTCAACTTGCTATCATATCTTTATAATGCGAATATATGTAACAGTCTCTCTTAAGACTAATCATCCTATCCCATCAATGATTCTAACTTCGGTATATTCTCCTATTATTGTAATAGACAGCAAATAGAATGACTTTTCATATTTTTAGATTCGTGTGTAAAGGTTTCCCTGTTTTGTATGTTAACTCCACGTAAAATAAATATGAAATCCCAAGAAATCCATGAAATATGAAATCCGAATAAAATTGAAATTATAATAGGTTATTTTATTTCACCACCTTCAATAACCGCATCTAATGTAGATTGATTCTGTTGATTATTTTCAGCATTCATTTAGTGCGAATTAAACCTTCAGACGTCTCCACTTAACGAAGAAAGAGAAACGTTTTACGCGAAAGAGGAAGTAGCCTACGTTCGTAACAGCGAAATGTATAAATAAAGTTTTCATGCCTTTAGTTTTGTCCCAGTGAAGTAAAGTCGCTAGTGTTAAACTGAATATGAGCATTCAAACTGTGTGAACATTTTTAATGATTCATAACTATGTATTACAAACATAAAAGTTCTCCATTTCATCACAATATCGACGCAGAACTCGATAAATAGAACCAAATTGTGAGGTGCATCGCTAAGTTTTTACATGGGGCCTTCGGAATTATAAAAGATCTTTGGTAAACATTCTTTCAAAATTTGTTGATGGAACTTCGCTTTTAAAAACTAGCAATCAAAGTAGTAAGAATGTATAATCTTAACTCTATTTTATAGTGCTTTCCTTTTTGTTCCGTATCAATGAGTTTTGCTGCATTACTTCTCGTCAAGAAAACACATTTTTCCTTTCACGTCATCTCTATTTTTTTGGGAGTCCATTTGGAAATGTATTTCAAAATATACTAGGAGCTTTTCCAATGCACAATAATATTTGCTTTCCCTTTCCGTTGCTTTCACCGTAAAGGTATTCAGGGAAAAGCGAGCTGGGCTCACGGAAATAGTTTCAATAGTTCCATATGAGTCTCCAATGACTTTCGATTCTCTGTTTTCGATGTTCAAGACGGATTTTTTCTGATGGCATTAACTAGCTATACGTTTTTTGTGTTATTATCTCTTCGTTTAGGATGAAAGGGAAACAGATTAATACTAAAGCAATGGTTAATTTGATTTTATTTTCATATTTGTGCTTACCGATTTTATAATTTAAAGCCACTTGTCACTTAAATACGACTGAAAGGTCTCCCATGTTACTAGGTAGCTGCAAAAATTTCCTCCATTACATCTACTCAAAGAGAGATTTTGTACTTTTGGAAGAGCATGAATAGATTCTGCATACTAGATGTCTCCTTCCTAATTACATTTCTTAATTCACAATGTGTCAATTCCCTTCAGCGTTGACGTTTCCATAATAAGTTTAATGATTCAATTTCCTAAGTTAGTCAGAAATTAGGATAGCTCATTTTATTTTATGCTTTAGTAATACATATATAAAAACATGCTCTTTAGTATTATGAATATAGATGAGTAGACATCGCCTAATATATTTTAACGCATGCATTGTACTGGAAATGCGAATAAAACAGAGTGTGAACTCGTACTGTATTTCATAGTTGTAAAAAATAATCATAACTTGATAATCAACAACTCGAATTGCATTACATACTGTAAGGTAATGTTATGATATTTTAAAAATCATTCGCTAGTTCGGTTTGACCCAATTCAGTGTCGTCCATGCAAATCTTACATATTTTCTAAATGAACTGCACATTAGCGACTACACATTGTTATTTGTATTCATCTGAAATAGACCTAATGCATATGTAATCCCTAATACTCGTGAACCAAGGAGGATTTTGGAAACCCAAAACTCCTGGCCTTTTATTTATATCTGCATCAATTTTACATTAACGCATCCCAAGTATTCAGTCTATAACTTCTACAAGACTACCATAATCGAAAGGGAAAATTATGCTTGGATATAACTGTGAAAGCAGCTGTAGCTTGAGATGCATGATATCATGATAAGTGAAGCTATAACCAACATTTGCATAGATAGCCGTCCATCGTTGTGAAATATGAATAAAAAGCAAGCGATGGACCTCACATCTTTATAACAGTATATTGCAAATTAATATATATTTTGGAACGATAGAGAGACTAAAACAACTATCTCTAGTCTATCTCTCTAATTTATCACTCTTTATTAGATCGACTGAAGTAGAGAGGAAGTCACGTAATACTCAAACCAGAAGGTTTTCCTAAAATAACAGAGATAAATTACCACGTAAGAAGTTAACTGCTTTTCCGTGTATTTTTTTTGGAAATACTAGTCTGCATCAGAGGGTAATTAATAATCATCAATTGTAGCCTTTAGAACTATAAAATATTTTTGCTTTTTTGCCAATTGTCTGATGGTGTCTTGAATTCTACCGACTAAATCTTAAATAAATGGAATGTTTAAAAACGTTTTGCCATACGTAGGCTTTATTACTTTTGAAAATTGAGCAGAAAACTTTAAGGTTAAAAGAGAATTAAACGAGGAAATCAGAAAAGATACTTGCAAGAGATTGGACTTTTTGTGTTGAAATCCTGACAACTTTGAAAGACTATAGAAACATAAAAAATTAATTTATCCTAGTAATCTAATCCAAGACGATTACTTCAAGGTTTTAAAATATTAGACTTGAACGTAAATTTTCATATCCAGAGACATTTTGCCGAGCTCGCAGAGACAGCGGGTAAAATTTAAAAGCTTCCACAAACCCTTACGCTTGGTTGCGTGTGACCTTTGATAGAGTAATAAATAACTTCTGCTTTGAGATTCTGATAATAACGGCAAATGGCAAGACGGCAATTGAGGGAAAAGTTCGGCGTTCATTATTTCGAAGGGTTAATGAACCGCTAAATCAATTGGCAAATATATTTTCCATAATTCCTTCTCTTAATCTTTCCAACACCATATCATTCTCGTCATCATTATAATGCCTTTAATTGTTTTCATTGTAAGTTAAGGCTTTAATTCCGGAAAATGAGTAATAAAATGAGTTTTCGGAAGTAATATGAGGACCTCTTTCTTGAGCATATTTTGCAGGTAATCGAATAGCCAGACACTTCACGTATACACGGCTAAAAAATTCTAAAATTATTCTAGACTAAACTCCATCCATAACTGCATAGAAAATATTCAATTACAACTAGAATATCGCTTGCGCAAAAAACATCCCACTGAATTTAAATTCCATCAAATCTATAATGTCATCCGTATCTCAGAACAATATGGAGTAATTTACTTACGGTATATAATTTAATACGGTATACTTGCAATTTTAGTCTCAATCTCGCCTTAATAAAGGCCGTAATAAATAATAATAATTTTTCCACTGATGTTTCGAAAATACAGTATAATGAATACCGTCCCCAAATATGTGCTATCAGAGTATTTTAAGACAATTTTATTAAGTAATAAATATAATCTATGCTTATGATTGGTCTATGGATTGGGGATATGAACATGATTGGTCGACATCCTTTAGTAAACTTGAATTCCAATAGTAAAAGGAAATCTAATTTAATTTGAGAGTTTTCCGGTGGGGAAAGTGTGGATGGCGATTTCAAATTAGTACCTAATAAACGTGCTTCCCCGTGATAGGGATGCAATTTCTAGAATGGCTTTCCTTGATCTAGTTCGACGCGTTAGCGTTTCCCAGCTCATTTCCACGGTATACTTACAAATTAATTGAATATTCGCAGCGCAATGAACTATACGTTAATGAGCTTCAGTAATGATTCGAAATCGGAGAGAATAGAACGTTAGGTCCTCAATAAAAATTTTCAAAATTGTTTATGTTATAAAAGAAACTGATGCAATTACATTAGCGGTATTTACTTAACCACGAAAGTAGAAAGTTGTGAGGCTATTTTGGACAGATGAAAACATAAAGCAATTCCTACTGCATATTACGAGGAAAAGTACTATTCCATAAAGATCATGATGCCTACCGATTGAATTTTACAAGAGATATAAAGCTTGAATATATAATTTATTCCACATGTGTTTCGAATATTAAATTTCCCGTTAACTCTCAGTTTATCCTGAATTTGAGTCGTTTTCTAAAAGTGTAATTTTAGTCATTTTCCCTGATTATTTTGAAAAATACTGTTTCACAAAGCTACCGCTGTCTCCATTAATTAGAAGCACGAATTTTTCGGAATTATCAGTACATTAATATCTCGGTTGTAAAGATAATTCATTCCGCAATAAAATTCATGTACGAAGTATTTAACAACGTTTTCCTTTTTCAAAATTAAATTTTAAGGCCTATCCGAGGACCTCGACCATCGAAACTCGTAGTACCACGTAAAAAGGAATTTAACATAGATTAGAATTTTCCAGATTTTAATTACCGGAAGGCACACATCAGGAGCTTCATCAAGCACGAGAATGGCCAAGTACCCCATAAACTAGAAAACCATTCTTCAACGATCCGTGTTACTGATTAGATTGCTTACGTCAACAAGCACGAATACGCGAACGAACACTTGTGTAGCTGATGTATAAGTGAGAATATTCTTACGAGCTTAAAATTGAAGTTCATGAGCAGAATGTAGTATTTTTAAAAGGTATTCGACAGCTGAGGCTATTTCCCAGAGATGGGACCCCACCGGGAATCGATCCTGAGACCGCTTTCATCGAATTCGAACGCGTTACCCACTTGGATCTTCGAAAATCTCTTCATGAGCAGGGGTTAAGTCGGAAAATAAATATTTTTATGGGATAATGTGTAACATACTCGACAGGTTGCACCGGCTTTATCTAGGGATACGTTTCTGAGATCAAGATATCAAGATTGAAGATTTCAGGGTCATATTTTTTCTTATTTAAACTTTTGCGAGATTAGCGGTTCAGTTTTAAACAAATCTGGGTGGTCCGTATTAATAGAAAGTCATATTGTAAGTTCTAATTCCCATTATCGGTTCTGGTTTTTATTAGTAACAGGAGAAGAAAAATGCTTTCTAAAGTATTTTAATGTCAAGGAACATTTAAAAAACGGTTTGAAATTTTTGCAAAGTGAATGGGAGATACCCAAGAGGGAATAAGTGAACACTTTTATCGCCAGTATACCCTATTCTTTTGCAACAGCTAATGAGGGAATATCTTCAAACGAGGTAGCAAATATTAAAGTGGGAAAAAAGAATTCAATACTGTTACCATTGTTATGGAAGCCATTAGAATTTTATTTCAGGAAAGTAGTGAACTCATACTGCTACAGTATCTTCCTTGGTATTTTTTGTAAACTGCAGATCACATCAATTATTCACTAAAAGAAATATCCCACAAGCAACTTAAATACCCAAACACTAAAGTTTGGTGCTAGTAACTTTGTCTGTAGTATTCATCGTGAAATACGTAATTCCGAGAGAATATATAACTTGAATATAAGACTAAAAAATTTCAGAAAACATTAAACTCCTCTGAAATAGTGAAAGTGTCAAGCTTGAAAAATGTATACAAAAGATTTGAGGACTTCATTGCCAAGTATATCAAATTCAACAGACCATGAAAATTGTAGCTCATTAACCTGAATTTCTAGCTACGCCACATTTAGCCTTTCAAGTAGAGCGAAAAAATGTTTGAAAATGTAACAAACTGAGAAGGGTGGATTAAATGTGTTTGTACGTATGTTTAGAGTTTTAGGAAAAATCAAGAAAAGAATAACATGAAAATATTACGTTTACATCAACATAATCAGAAACATCATAATCAGAGACGTAAGGTATTTCTTGTGCTTTCTGTTTATTTGGGGTCTCCGAAAAGCCGTCTTTGGCAAAAGCGGTCCCGGGTTCAATGCCTTGAGTTCTCCTTCAGGCATACCTCACCTCTACCTTTCCTGATTTACATCAATGACCAATGAGCGACAAGATTGATGCCAAGAATGATGATTCAAGAATGTGAGGATATTTGCGGTTGACTTGGTAATATATAGAGAAATATCAAGCGACGAAGATAGCGTTTCACTCTTAAACGACTTAATTTATATTCAAAGGTGATGCGGAAAATGGCAACTAGATCTTAATGTAGATAAATGCTCTGTTGTAAATTTCTTTGAAAGGAAACAATTGCGTCAGAACCACCCGTACAAAATTAGTTGAACGGATTTAAGTGTAATCGACTCGGTTGAATATCTTGGAATCACTCTTAGGAATAATTTAAACTGGAGCACACATATTCGAAAAATACACGGAAAAGCAACTAAAAGTTCGGTTTTATAAAGTTATTTGTAGGTAGATGTGATAAAAAGATTAGGGGGCGATGCTATTTCACCCTATCTGGAATATGCGGCGAATATAGGGGACCCAGAGGATGAAATGAATGTTCGCGAACTCGAGAAAGAGCAGCGCAAGGCGATACGATTTGTTAAAAAGTGCTACAATAGAAAAGCAAACGTTACGCAAATGCTCTCAGACTCAGGTTAGGAACCCTTGAAAGAAAGGAGATTAGAAGCTAAGCTGCTATAGCTTGCTAAATTCAGAGAAATTACATATGCGGATGGCGTATATGGTATTACGCGACCCCACTGCTACTTCGGCCGATCCGACAATCAGCGTAAAATAAGAATAATTGATGCGAGGACAAGTCTTTTTAGGGACTCATTCTTTCCGCGAACGATACGCGATAACAATAAATAGAAGAGGTAATTCCAATTCTTGGTGTCTACATCTCCTGCCACACGCCGAAAGGCGGCTTTAAGGGTATTTATGTAGTTGTAGATGTAGATGTGAAAGTACTACTGACCGAGAGGTAAAGGAAAGGGAGTTACTTGGAAAACTTTGGTAAAAGGGTAAAAGATTGAGGTACGTATTTTCATGAATAAATACGATTTTTTTCGGGTGAATAATGAGTCTCGAATTTTGCTGTAAGTAGCCGAAAATGCATTTATATTCCCCTCATGGGTCGCAGTTTTAATAGTAGTAGTAGTATTGTTAAAAGGGCTTCAACAGCTAAAGTAATTTCGAGCGTGAGCCTCTACCGGGAATCGAACCCGGGACCGCTTTCACCAAACTCGAACGCGTTGCCCACTTGGCTATCTGGGAGCCCGCGCACTTTAAATAGGTAAGGTTAAGAAATGCATCTCTAGTTAGCGACACTTAGGTTATAACTGACATATTTTTGACGTCTTATCTACCGAAATAACTATAAAAACCTCTAATGCGCCAAAGATTTGAATTTGACTAAGCAAAATGAAGTCGTCCTTGATGTTACGATGCTCAATGGAAAATAATTCCGAGTTTACAGATGATTAGATTTGATTATTCTGGATGAGATTCGACTCGCGTTATGGAATCGGCGAGAATTTCCACGCTTCACGCCTCAGCACGTGTCGTCCAAGCGTGAAGGCTCCATTTCCATTTCCCTTTTCTTCGAAAACTGCGAAGATCGATGTGAATTCCAGAAACGCTGACCACTTGGGATATTCGCCCTTTGAAATCACTTCAAACAGGAAGAGATATCGCAGCGGGCGTTAGCCTACGATGAGGAAATGCGCCCCGGAGCCATACTGTTTACAGGGTTACTTAGGTGATTGCGCGTTTTCGATCCCAAGCCTACAAACACGTGTTCGAGTGTTGATAGGAGAGAGCGAGAGCCATGTTTTCGGAACTTTTGCGGAAAGATAAAACAAATGAAGCTCACTGGGCCCATTTGAGAAAACAATAACAGAAACAGTTGTTTAACGTCCATTTGCGTTTCGGGAGTCCCCCATTAAGGCTGTTGCTGGGTGAGGATAGATGATAACAAGAGTTAACTAACTTTCTGCTTTTTTCTCTGCGTTACATTTTCCCCTTGCACTTTTTCGCTTAAACACTATTCTCTGTCCGATATAATGTATTAGCAAGAAGTCAGCACCTTTCTATTTAAAAAATGATAATTATACATGCATAAATGTAAAATAAACAAACAAAGAATTAGAAAAACAAAGAATTAGAAAAACAAAGAAATCAGCTACGTGAGTCAAGGTACCCAATCGTAAGAACTTTTCTCAGTACAATGATAAACCTCTGTTACACAGGCTAATTAGCGTCAATGATAATTAGAAATCGTTATTTCTCGGACTCGGCAAATAAACACGTATTCATCGGTCTCCTTTTGGAGTATTCAGCTCGTAGGGCGGTATGAATCTAAAAGCCTTCACTATTCAACAGAGAGCTTTGGAGAGGAAGTAGAGCGTATTAAGCACGATGAGGAGTGAGGTAGTTTGCCTTTATTTTCTTCACTAGACCAGAACACCATGAGTGGAAAAAGTCCTAGTAGTCCAAGTTGACCTAATGACGTTTTTCGTTAAATTCAATATGGAGGGACAAGGATGAATGGTAATATTCGCAATCACTCATACCTCAGTAGCTTTGGTAATATCACTACCAAAAACAAGATTGAGAAAAAGTAAACGAAAGCCATATCCCTCTCTATCCTGTCTGCATGTAAAGAATTCAGCCCAAAGACTAGTTGGAATTTCATCCCCTCTGTCAGCAGCAGCAAGTAGCTAGGAGAAGAGAATGAGGCTTACAAGGCAAGATGAGGAGAGATGTAGTTGGCCCCTGCTTTCCTCACTTAGCCAGAACGCTACAAGCGGAACAAGTCGAAGTAAGTGAAGCACTATTACTCTACAAGTAAAATTTTCATAACATTATATCAGAAGAGACCTAAATCAGCGTCATTATTCAGCATCACTCATACTTCAGTAGCTTTCATATCATCACAGATATGAACAAGACAGAGAAAAAAGTAAATGAAAGATGCATTTTTCTTTATCCTATACCAAAAAAAATAAACTAATGAAAAGTATTCCATTCCTCAAGATATAGTAGCAGGAACTTACCAAGGGTTTCCTTCTAAAAGTTAACGCCACGCAAAATTCGGATTGATCAGTAAAGTATAGTAGTCTAAGTTTCTGGTAGAAGACACTCCTCTTGCATGTAAAGTAGAAAAGAAATTAATAAAATGTTATTAATAAAATGTTGTTTGATTTACAATTGGAAATATAAATACAATAAAAACTCCTATAAGCGCTGATAAGTTGTTTATTTTGTCTTCCATGGTATCCATGGAAATTAAATTGAAAACAAATATTGCGACGTTTTATACGTAATCAGCACGAGAAACTTTTAAAGGAGCATCATTATGCTCTTATTAAAGTCGCTATTCTCTCAAAATTATAGCAATCTTTTTCATGCACGTCATCTGAAAGTGAACTATTCATACCTCATCTTGCCTATTAATGCCTCATTTCTCCTACAAGCTTTTGGCAGTTTGTGGTAGAAAGGTTTAGGATGCAACCTGACTTTTCTCTGGTTAAGATAGAACTTAATAGATAGAAAAATCTAGTGAGTGCGCGTCACATTCACGATTATTTTAATGTGTCGATATTCACTTTTAAAAGCTCAGTATGAAATTGTATTCGTCCATTTCTTTTCCATCGATTCTTAGACCCTTTAAACTTCCTATCTAGTTTCTATCATTTTGTAGAAAACTTTAATAGATTCGGAATAAAAGTGAAACAGCTGATTTCTCTACTGTCCCAGTTGAACACGCGATGCTTAAAAAAGTCTTTCAATCGAAATGGTTCGTGCCGATTCTATTGCGCCGAACACAAAAGGTATAGTATTGTAGAGACCAACTTCGTCTTAGCTGCTCTCGAATCTCTGCCAATTACTAGAAGTCACAGTAAAATAAAGCGACTCTGCATTGAACGTTGAAACACTGTTCGATTTATTAGGTGAAGTCTCGAAAGTAGTTCATTCATGGAAAAGCAATAAGGTATCATTTCTTAATTCAAAAGATGACGGATCATAAAAAGCAACCAACTCATGTCGTCAAAATTGTTGGCAACTTTTTTCCTGAAATTAAATTTGCTTAGACGATTCCTGTTATCACTTACTATTAGATTGTGTAGTTAAGTCATTCATGAAAAGATGGCAATAAAAAAATCTATCTTAATTTATGAGAAAATAATAATATTAATTATGATAATATGAACGAAAAATAATAAATAAAATTACGTTGCTTAGAGTAATATAAAATAATACAACATAAAACCCTAGCGTTTTAATCCAAACTACTAAAACCATACCGTATTACAATTGTTATTAATAATCTATTAGATTTGAATGTTGTTATTTTCTTAATAATTACTTATTGAAGTGACTCGTTGAATAAGTGATAGACCAAAGGACTTAAATAACTATTTTGGTCTATTTTCATAACTCCTTCATTTAATTCATTAAAATTGATCGATATTATTTATTTATTCCTAATTCAGTGCAAAGAATCATATAGTGCACGCACTTATTCTGCATCACGACTTCAACAGTTAGCATTGGTACTTATGGTACGAGTAATCAAAAGGCAAAATTTTACGGAAAATCCACTTATTTCGTTCAAGTTATCAAAATTATTAGACGATATAAGATAAAATCTATTGATTTTTCCCCTTTTGGTACTCCTTTTAAATTTCGTCCGAGGATTAATTTTAATTCCGTGTATTTTAATAAAGAGAAAGCGTTTGCAAACGAAAGGGGAAGAAAATTTTACGTGAATTACTAATGGAAGAGATTAACGTTGAATAAATAAATATATGCTCAAAAATATGTACATATGGTGATTATCATCATGGATATCTTTCCAGGTAGGAGCAGAACATTTCCGGTTGTTGATTTAAAACTATTATTCATTATACTAAAGAGAAAGCATTTAAAACCCGAAACAACGAATTTATTTGGAATTGCTACGCAGTTATAGAAATCGCAGACATACGAATGAGCGTTTTTATCTGATTTTAAAGCTTTCCCCGACCAATATATGAAACAAGACGAGATGCTTGATTAAATTATAATGATTGAATTAATTCTTGAATTATTTTATTAATAAAATTGCAGTTGAAATCGGGAAAATTAAAATAAATTCGATTGTAGATAGGAACATCCCTTAAAGTTCCAATAATCGTCCTCGGGATCGCTGATGAGAAAGGCTAATCAGGGCTCTATTTTAAGCCGGTACTGCGACCGTAGATGCAAATCAAAATGACGATTTCATCTCTCGAGTCATCCGTTCCTCGTTTCAGTTCCGGATTCCGGAAAGTCTTCGCCACAGTTTCGAGGGAGTGCATGCGATAGAATAGAAAGTCTTGCGAAGTCGGATTCCGGTCGCAATTCCTCTCGCTGGAGATAAAATCAACACGGAAAGTTCTCATATCCTTTCATAGCGAGCCATATTCCGTGCGACGGATTATCACGAATCGGCTGGAAAGAGAAATTCTTGCCTCGGGGCGTCTTCATAATTAGGTTACGTTGAATTTTCACGGACACAGGTTCCTTTATTCTGGGTAAGTGTTACGCTAAGTGGATCAAATGTGAATGGCCATTGAACGACTACTGCAGTGCAGGTAAAAAGGTCCATTCTACTGCGAAAAGTAAACGACATACACAAATGATCTTCTTCTTCACCCTATGGACTACAGCCTGTCACTTTTTTAAAAAATTTGAAATCCCTCTCTTTGGTTGGTCTGCCACCTTTTATAATCCACAATTTGGCTGCAGAATCGAGATTTAAAGTATATGTTTTCATCATCAGCATAAATATTTCCTTACAATAGGTTTATATGCTCAGTTTCAAAGAGTAGGCTATAGCTTTAATAAATTTAAGCTTTACTCCTTTTCTCGTCCGTTCTTTTATGTCCGGTTAATTGCTCCACGTATCATTTGGTATTTACATGATTTATAATTAAATTTTCATTGCCATTAATATATATTATGTCATCATATTTTGTTATGATATATTGTGTGTGTACTCATTGGTAAAATATATCAATTGTATCGTTGCTGTGGTGATTTTTGTAAATATAATTCATAGCTGTTTAAATTGTAAATATAATAAATAGCTTGTAAATAACGATAGGCGAAGATGTTTTGTATGACAAATTTTTGGTTGATATGTATGTAAGACAGAAAGATTGTTTGTATTAATCATTGTCTAAGGTATTAGTTAGTCAAATTAGTGTTAGTATCGTATTAGTTGTCAAATTAGTGTAAGTTAGCGTCGCCACCTGACTCAGCGTCTAACTGCGACGGTAATGTATAATAAATAAACGGAATATGCTCCCAGTTCCGACTTCACAGAGAGTTGGATTACTACAAAAACTATGCTTGCAGTCATAGTTGTCATTTATGTTCCCAAAAGAAGTAGTTAACTACTTCCACTATTCTGTTGCAACAAATAATTTTTCATTTCCAGGAGTTCTGCTGCTCCGAAGAACATTTGGAAGACTCTCGCTTTTGAGTTAGACAGAGATTCCTTTAGTGATGAAGATAAGTCTCTCCAGAATCTGAATCGTTGGCCCGAAATGTTGCATCTTACAAGTTGCCAAATCCTAAACAACTGTAAGCGTCGGAACTTTCTCACAGAAAGACAAGAATTGATAGCATCTATTTTGGTTACTCCTGCATTCTTAATCATCATTAAAGATTCCTTCCAAGCAAAATTCGTATTCGTTAGAGGAAACAATTCATATTCGTTAGGCAGAAACAACGAAAAAACATAGAAACAGTAGACAGGTACTCTCACTAAGCAATGTTTTGATGCATAGTGTAATAAGTACGAAATCAGTAAGATAAAGTCTAAAAAATATACGTGGAAATGAATAACCGTCCAATGTTTGTTTTGTTGTGGATTTCCATCAAATAGAGGCCGATACCATTCGCCGAGAAAAATCTTAATACGATGAAATGTTCGTATGAAAGGTCAACCATTAGTCAAAGCACTGCACTAATCCTTCATATTTATAGAATTTCTTCGTATTGCAGGCAGTGCTGCACACATTAAGAAAACTAGATTTCCAAATACATTCTGTTCGTGGCAGATGCACTGGAATTGGTATTTGCAACCCCAATTAGATTAATTTGAAGGTGAAGGTGGTGAATAAGACCAAGGTATTCCGCAATTTTATACATCGGTAAATTCCGGGAGCTTTTGGGTAACACCTCGTATATCGATCGTTGAGGGACATTTTACGTGTTTTGGATGACTGAAGGATCATCCGCGAAGGATGGCATCTCTACATTTGGTTTATCATTAATTCCATCTAATGAGCCAAAATTCTTTCCATGTGTATCACCGTTCGCTTTCTCTCGAATGACGTCATAACATTACACCTGTGATTGCACGCTCCGAAGAACTATCCATAACGTCCTGTTTCAACAACTTCCTTCACAACCTGATAAATCTCTTAATCCTTTCAAATCTCACCTATTAACAAAAATCTGCTTCTTCCGCTCCATAATCTCCATACAATCATATCTTCGACCATTCAATTCCTCATAAGATAAAGAAACAAAGTGAGAATTTCTGTCTTTTCATCGGTTTCTGTGTAATCCTTCGAAGCACTTCCTCCTTCTTAATGATATCCGTCACATTTATTACAGTATCCTTTCATGGTTAAAGGTAGAATCTTAGGATTTGATTAATATAACGAACTAGCTCATTGTGCCGTGATATGCGATGGCTTCTACACATCGACCGATATGACTGAACATGTCATAATAACTTCTAATGTTGGAAAGTATTCGAAAATTATGCGCCTCCATGCACTAAAATCTTACATTATATCAAGGATATCCAGTCTTTCGAAATTTCTCCTGACAAGTATTTTCGAAGCAGCAGGACGCATTTAATCTCTCGGTTAATTCGAAACATTCTTTTAGAATAATTTTCAGTATCCATTAATCGATAGTGGTATTTCATTGTTACTGAATCTTTCTTCTTGATACAGGTGGTATAAGCTATTTCAAGACTAACTTACTCGTTTTAAAAGACTTTAGAAGGAACTTAGTTCTGTGGTGAGACCGATGGTGAGAATCCGGGTCATCCAGTAGGACGAATACGGAAAATTCCAGAGCAGGGCCGGGACAATTGCATGTTCTCATCAGTTTTGGAATCATTATTATTAATTGAACTCATCATTATTAAATTTATTGAATCCGTTATAATTGATACACTGAATTACTTGGATAAGTAAGAATAAAATTACATTAACGTTTTTCCTTACACGTACTTAAAATACGACCGGTTTCAGCACAGATCGGCCATTATAAGTTAAGGAAATTACACACAAGAAGACTTATGTAGGGAAAAGTGGCGTAGTTAAGGTGGGTTATAAGGAAACGAAAAGGCAGGAAGAAGGATTGAGAGAAGGGGAAGTGGGTGGCTCTAAGAGTTAGGCAATTGTGCTTGAGGCACGGGAGCTTCCTGGGGATAATGAACGGTTTTACCTATGAGAGAGTTTTTCGGAAGGGTACATACATAAGAGTAAAGGGGTATAAGGTACAGGAATTATATCGTTAACAACATTCTCAGAAGCAATTTTAGACACTAAAATTTCCCTTTGCCCCAAGAAATTCATTTTTGGCCCTTTATGATGGATGTGAAGGATTTCTGGAATAAAAGAAGTGGAATGGTGGAAAAGGTTAAGGTGTTGGTTAAAAAGGGATGCGGGAGAATTGGTTAGGAAAGATGTCGTACGTTCCTTTACACTACTGATTTTATTGACTTTCTTATTACTATCGATCCACAATTTAGATGCGATTATATTAAAATCCATAAAACGAAGTGAAAAAATAAGCAGTTTTACCATGATTGTCTATTAGAATAGTTCAAAGATTCGTACGTTATCTTGGATTCAGTGATTCGAAATCTGGAAAAGACCTCGAGAACACAGGAAGATATGATTAAAATTCAGGACAAATAGCAGGAAACCGCTACATCTTGATACGCTGGTTAGCAGTACTTAACCACTAACCAAAAATACATTTTATCTATGGTTTTATACGAACCGTTTTCCTTATAACTAAGCTTGTGATAAATGCTCCAAACAATTTCTTTCTCTGGTGCAATGCCCTCTTTGCCTTTCTTACGTACATCTGCATGTACTCCGCCAAGCTCTATACGTCTCTGTGCTCTGACCTTCCGGCGTTTGGTATGGGATGCGTGCACCATAATTGTTTTCTCCAATCAGTTAGCGTCGCGTATCGTCCGCGAAAAAAAAGTATCCTTGAAGTGGCTAGTTCTGGCATCTATTTCCCTAATTTCTCGAGCTGTATCTGATCGGTCTATGTAACCGAGAACACGCATAATATCTACTGCTTCTTACTAAGACATGTTATCTCTGAATACTTTCCTATTTATTAACGACATTAACAAACTAGTATTTCTTTTACTTTGTATCAAGGTAATGATATAAAAATATTATAAACTTTCTTTATAATATCGCTGATCGATACCTGAATATGCATACATGCCAAAGTACGTTAATTTTCTGGACCATAGAGACTCCTAGAGCCTCTTATACACTCTCCTACGCTTAAACTATCGATAGGATGAAATCCACGAAAAGAGAAAAGATCTAAAAATACTTCAAAAGGCTATCTTAAAATAGAGTAGAAGATAAATGATCAAGGCTCGTTCCCGCTTTAAATACCAACATCAAACTTAAAAAAGAAAGGTTAAGGATGTATTTCTGGTCCAATCGCCAAGGCCTTATTCACCAAGATGTATAAAAATTGTTTCCACTGTGCTTCGAAAGATTTATGCCAACCTTAAAAGGCGGAAGAGTTGAGGAGTGCACTGCACTCAGGATCTTTCCGAGAAGGAACCCTTTATCCTCGATCAACCTGACACGTGATTCCAGGAAATGAAACTCCACCATAGCAACATCGCGTTTACATTCGGGTCCCGCCGAAGGCCTAACTTCTAACCGCTAACCTTGAAATTTTTACTACGAGCGTTAAGTTTAAAGATACCCTTTCTGCATTGCTTTGGACGGAAGTGTAAGTGTTTTCGGCATCCCTGACTGGCTATTGGCCAAAATAAGTTCCGTATCGAGAGATAAATAAATAATTCTCCAAAATATGATATGAGTATTTTGGTCTGCGGGAGAGAACGCGGTAAGCCCATGTAAAACAGCGCTCATGACATTTATGCCTCGTAAAATTCTAAGCCAGCAAGCAGCTCTGTAGACCTTGGGCAGATATTCAAATAAACCATAACCTTACGCATTTTCGCAAAATACACAAAAGATGGCGCTATAAATTGACTTCTTTCTGAACCGTTCAAGGTGAGGGTTATGTATGCGACCTTTTCATGGTGTCAGAGAGGAGCTACTGATTGGGTCAACATGCACCGACTTCCTTTTCGTATGAATCTTTCAAGGTTCTTTCGCGGAAAAGAAATTATGGTGCCATTATCTCCCCTTACAAGCAATCACTGAAAGAATCATGGGGTTAATTTCAGAGAAAATGAAAGGATCTGTCGTGGATCATTCTAATGTGTCATTCAATCTCTGGAACGGGATTTTGTGCTTGAAAACATTTCTGAAAACGTACCTTGATAAATAGGGAAAAAACTTTTGTAACCACAATTTATAAATGGATCATAGAAAGAAATGTATTTTCGATTGTTGTCATGTGTTATTATTACCCATTTTAAAAATAGTTTACGAAACATTAAGATCGAATAAGGAAGAAATGTTTTACTAAGCGACACTGCAATTGTATTCTCTTATAGACGAGAGGACTGAGGTGCCTCTACGGATATCGTCTACCAGATTTAGGAACCGGTTCGGCGAGCTCGGGGTGTTCTAAATACCGGTTTGCGCGAACCGGCTGAATCCCACCTCTGGTTTTATCGCTGTGCGACATACTCAAGTACAATTAACGTTCGTAGTTGGGTTGCTGTTAATAGATGAAGTAAGGGGAGGGGAAGGGTTGGGAAGGTTGGAGGACTGAGGTTGAAAACATTGGAGGTTACAAAATGAAACAACTGCAGTTGAAAATTTAATTTAGGGATATCCAGTGATGGAAATCAGACAAAAGCAGATATTCATTCACAATGGTAGATTCCCTTTGCTTTCCTAATTTTTATCTCTTCCAAAACACCAAGCCTCCAACATAATTCTTAAAATTGCAGAAATTCTGTTTGGAAATCACTAACATATCCGTGGTTTTGTTTTTAATAATTGGCGAAATAGCAAATGAAGACCTTATTTTATTAACGGGGCAACATTACCGTTCAAGATAGAAATAAAATAAGAGAAATAAGGGCGTTGAACAGTAGATACAAACTGACTCCTGATCAATTGTTAATATCATTGAATCCCACATTTAAATTATGGTATATGTATTGTTTTTGCGTCACTGTAACAATATCAAAGTCATCTTTGTGTTATAGATATTCCACGCCACCGTTACGTTTTCAGTAGTCATGGATAAGTATCCATAATTTAAAGAATTTAATGAAGGCCATTTGCGTACACGCTTCCCTGCGCTTCGATGAAGGATATAAAACGGAAGGATAACTTAATCCAGAGCATAAAGGGAAGGAAGGTAACTTAGTAGGTTGTAAAACCTACGAAAATCCCAAAGGAATAACAAGTGTGAAAAATAGCGACAAGACTTGGACTCGAACCCAG
>KZ308584.1:710094-727276 GCA_000376725.2 Ladona fulva
TGAGGACCTCGGACGGCAGGTTGTGCCACTATGTGGAGACTGCCAGTCTTGCTCACAAAGCATTCCCTTAACAGTGTGAGAGAGACGCGGCACGGTAGTTCAGTGGTTAGAATACCTGCCTGGAAAGTGGGAGACCTGGGTTCGAGTCCCAGTCTTGTCGCTATTTCTTTTCACACTTGTTATTCCTTTAATCCATAGCATTAAATTTTTAATTATCAAAAATAAAATGTATTGCTTCCATTTTTAATTCAAGCAGCCTTGTGAGGTGCTTCATATTCATAAATTTCACAGTCTAAAAAATTTCATCTTCAAGCCAAATTTCAAAGAAACCGCCGTACTGCGAAATTTATAAAATCGAAAAAAATATCAAAGCATCTTTCGATGTGATTTTGTGTAATCCGACACCATGAGTAACTAATTTAATTTAACCAGTTTCTACAATCCCAGATTTACCATATAGCGCGTAATATTTCAATAAACTATAGTAAACTGAATTGACTGATATGAGAACCAAGATCTAACAAAAGAACACGAAGCGAAAAAACTAAGAGCAGCCATCCCAAAGTAAATCACTTGCATTCACCAAGCTATCATACAGATATGTTTGATAACTTGATGAACGAATGAATGTTATTCAAAGGAATAACAAGTGTGAAAAATAGCGACACGACTGGGACTCGAACCCAGGTCTCCCACTTTCCGGGCAGGTATTCTAACCACTGAACTACCGTCAATTAGAATAACACCTAAAAACTTTCATCCTTGCACCCGGAAATATCTTTTATCGTTTATTTTTCCGTGGGTTATAACGCAACACAATTAAAGCTGAGATGCTCTCTAAGATCACGATTTCTGTAAGGGAGAAGCAAAATGACTGAGTGAGCAAAATTACCCAATAAATCCCCTAATCTCGATTATTTCACTCAATGTGGATTTTTATCACCTCTAAAAATGGCGATAAGGCTACAGCTGCAGAGATAAGGAAAACGAAGAGAATTATGATTGATGCTTATCAATAAAAAGAAGGCATGACGAGTTTTCACTTCGTTATGATCTCACTAAACCAAGATTTAAACAAAAAGAAACCCCTAGTATTTCCTTGATATCAGAAGAATCTGACAAGGACTAATTATCATTTTATAAGGAAATACCTAAATGAATGCCATTACTCAGCTGCACTCATCCCTAGATAGCTTTCATGTCACAGATATGAACAAGTCTGAGTCAAAGGTACATGATATATACTTCTTGCACCTCCTGTACAAATAGAAAAACTGAAATTATCATCATCAGAATATTGTACGTAAACAAAATCAAAATAACACACATTTTATAAAGAACACCTACGCCCGGTGTGTAAGCTCTTCTACACCATAAGGTGAAATGTACTGAAAACATCCTCAGGATATCCCCTTCAAAACCTCAAAAAATCAGTAAGGTTACTAAGGCTAGTAAGTTCATGCTTACAATCCATACTAATTATAGGATTCGAGATTCCTAAAACCAATTTTTTTGGATCAGCATTTAAGCTCGACACCTTGATTTAATCCGTCATTCTTTCTAGCAGTTCTTTTAAGAGCTGCTAACTGAGAAATCATCCTCTTTAGTGAAAATTTTTCATTTTGATACAATTTATCCTTTAAAGCGTAAGGAAATCGATTTTAAAAAAACACTAAAATCGTTTTTCGCCTTTTGGCTAACCTTTTTCGCTTGAACCCCTTTGGATGACGGCTAAATTGGGGGTCAACGAGAAAAACCTCGGAGGAAAAAAATTCGATGGATAAAAAAAGCTCCCTGAGGAAAGAAGCTACAGGAGGAAAATATAGGATTATACAAAAAACCAATATAATGTAATATCGTATTATAAAAATACGACTAGGAATAGACATTCTCCATTGATGCAAAGAAAAAAATAGACACCCACACAAACTTATAGGTGTATTTGGTTTTCTTAGGAATACCCCGATCTCGCCTAACTCAACCTTCTAATTGTATAATCGTATATTTTTCCTGCAGAGAAATGTTTCTTTCGGGGAATTTTTCCGAAAGACTTTTTCCACCGGATATTATTTCCTCCGGATGCTTTCTTCTGGCTACCCTAAGACGGAAGTCGATGATTCTAAATAATTAGCCGCTAATAGTTTAAAATAGTTTCGTAAATGTTTGGTAAAACAGTATTAAAGGTAGTCTCATGGAATCGATATCATAAAAATGGTACGTTAACTTTTGTTCTCTTTTTTGTCAATAATAACTGAGAAATCAACATTCGTAAAACTTTGGTACTTATGAGTATTCTGCAATACCTTATACCAGCTTCTTTCCATTAATACTATATGGGCTTGAATGATTCCCCACATTTTCGATGGGCCGAGCCCACGTTTGGGTTCGGCTTCAGTCAGCTTGGTAGTCAAGGACACGGGTTACTTAAATTATTTACAACATTTTCGCTTTTTTTCAAATTAACCGCAATGGAGAAATGAATGTAACATACAGCGACCAAAGTAAGAATTTCATTCGATTTCACTTCCTTTGGTACCCTTTTCTGATTAATAGGAACATTATTCCTAATTTAATTTCGTAAAAGAAGTAAATCCTGCAATCCATGTAACAAGTTCAACATATTCCGGTGTTACTTGGAACTTCTCCATGGCAACACCGTAAACAAAGAACTAGTGTTGCACAGAAAATATTTTTATGCCTATGCACGACCGGTGTAAAATATAATTTCATTATATTGCAACGTCATCAAGTGATGTTACGATGTACCAGTCATGCATCGGGGAGACAGAGAAAATAGGGGAACTATTTTAATGAAACATTTACGAATTAAAATAGACCACTGGCGCCACGCTTTCAACAAACTCAACCACCGCCTCAATTCTTCCTTAAAAATGCAGTCCCGAGCATTTCCCGTCTTAGAGCCACGCACTTGACCCATTACCTGAAGGGGAAACAGATTTTGATGAGGTATCTCTTTTTCCACCGCGCGAGCTCTGGAGTTTATAGTTTTTCCGGGTGTTCCCTTCGAAAGGGAGAGTGTACATAGGTGGGGGAGAGGAGGCCAAGATTAAACTGTAGCGGGGGCGGGACCGTCCCGCTCTGCTTGTTAGAGCCGACCCAATTCCGGCAGAGGGGAGGGGAGAACGAAGAGGCGTGACTCCGCCGTATGGAAGCGCGAGAATATGAACGCGAAGATGATCCTTCCCCACCCTGAAAACTACAAATGCCCCCGAAAAAGGATAAAGGTGAATGATAAAGGGCGTAGGCCGAGCCTAAGTTCCGCCAAAAAGGGAGAGCGGGCTTCGGATGGGTTTTTAATTGCCCGCGGTGATAATTTCCTCGAGGAATATACTGCCCCATTCGACCGAATCAACAATTAATGTAAACAGCCTACGACTCCATATCAAAGGCTTTGTCCATAAAATGATCATCCCAATCCCTTTTTGGAAGCTCAAACCCTTCGCAATGAACACCAAATTCTTTGATGAGGGAATGAAGAAACTATGCAAGATGAGGAATGAGGTAGTTTGCCTTCCTTTCCCCACGGAGACGGAATTCTATAAATGGAAATCATACACGTAAGAGTAACACAATAACAATTTTCATAGTACTCGATAAGGAGTAAAATGAATTCCATTTTTAGCAGTATTTATGCATACATTATCTCAACCATCAAAAAGACCAAATCAAGAACTAATGAAAGAAACGCTTTCTCTATCCTATAAAAAAGAAAAGTTGAAAATATTCTATTCATGCAGATATGGTAGCAGGAGCCTAGGGAGGTATGCGGAAAGTAACCACGTGACACTCAAGGTGCACCAATCAATAAGGAATCAATGATTGAATGTTAGAAACCGATACAAATGCCTCAAACTTGAAAAGTTAATATAGAGAACAATTAACAACGCTTAATTATAAGAATGAATCGAACATGAGATTTTTTGTACAACCGTTAATAATATCGGAGAAAAGATACAAAGAAATGCATTATGTAATGAATGACATATTGCTGTTAAAACAATGCTGCGTTACGTAACAATATCGGGGACGAGATTGTTGAAATGTAATTAGAAAGTAAACTGCAACAATGAAGACAGCGAATAATGGTTGCCTCAAGTTGGAAATTCATCATTGCCCTATGCTTGGCATACTTCAATGTTACCACTTAAATTTTCTACTCGTTGTCTACCAGTGTGAACTATAAAAGGAACACATAAAGCTATCACCTTATTTACTTCCTTCATCACCATAGCGGAACGCTGAAGGAAATGTGTTCATGAACGATTTTTCCTCGCGTCAATCAAATATTTAACATTTATAGTCGGATCGCTCGAAACCATAGGTTGGCATAGAAACCTATTTGTCCCTCTTACATGCACATTCTCTGTTATTCTTTGAAAAATTCAGCCTCTTTCATAATCTACCACCTGAGGATGTTTCCTCTCAAGTTCTCGAACGCAGGTTTCATCCGTTAGATTCAAAATATTCCCATAATGAAAATTTTTACTACCTTTGGTACGCAGAAGTGTTGCCTGTAATTCATGTTGGGAAGGAAGACACATATTGAAGTTTATTATTCCATAGCACTCATTCCAGAAGTGTGAATGCCAGCTGGACTGGAAGGTTGACTCAGATTGTTTGCATTTAAGAATTACGAATTTGCAAAACAAAAATGTTTCCTTAGCTTCATTAAACCCAAAGCAACTCCCGTATGGCAAATTATTTCAATTGAATATCCCAGAAAGATCGCTAATAATATTTTCCGTATAAGACTGTTTCGTTCAATATACGATATTCGAAATATGAAATGGAAGGAAAACCTTTAGATAATTCGAAATACTTTCTGCCTTAGAATTTAGTTGCTTCTTATATCTTTTCCCGAAAAATTGACATTCGATATCTACAGATCATTTTTATTTTCATTTGTGAAGTTCAGGCTGCGAATTTAACGTTATCCCAAGAGCCGGAATATCTCCCAAGAGCGATTTCCCGAGAACCGGAATAATCTTACAATTGACATTTTGCAATGACGATGATTTTCGGCAAAGAATGAGTACATGTTACCAGCTACCTTATTAAACCAAAAGTACGCGTGAAGAGAATTAAAATGTGAATCTTCTAACTATGTCATATGCTGACAGACAATTAGTAAATTAGAGTTCAGAATCGAATGCCTTACAGATGTTTATTGACTTCGATTGTAGCGACAGATCGATCGGGAATGACAATCGATTAGTGATTGAGCGCTGATCGAGCCTTCATTGTTTAAAATATTCATCGGCATATCAGTGAAGGCGCAGGAAAAACTGCATGTTTTTCGGGTTAAGCTTCTTGAAATAAACCAGCCGTTTCCCTTGGGGAAAAGAAGACCTTGGCAGAAAATTGCCACGAGTGACAGCTTTCAAACATCTAATTGTAGCGGAATTCAAGTAGAACAGTTAATGGAGACGCTGATTTGAGCTAATTCAGCTAATTTGACTTAATGGCGCTCTTTCACTGGAGAGAAATTTGAGTTTTACGCTGATGCTAATATTTGTAAACACGGTGAAACAGCTTAACACATACATGCAATTATATAAGGAAGCTCGACTTAACTCGATCATGTCTCCAACTCTTGTAATATCGTTGAAGGTATTCAAACAATCAGCTTATTTAAATAAACCGTGTTCATGATAAAGTAATACAATTTTCAGGAATTTCGAAATGCTCGCTGTTTCACGAAGTTTGTTTTTTCTAAATCTTGATTTCTACAGGATTGATATAGCGATTTATATGCAGTGTTTACACGTATGTGCTATGTGTAGAGGGGCACACAAAAATTCTCGCATATTGTTATTTTTATAAAACTTTATTCGGCGAGGTCAGGCCCACGTGGGCCTCTCTTACACCTAAACTCTGAAGTCATACATGGTATAGTTATAGAACTACAGAAATTAAGAATTATTAAAACATTACAGCAAAGGGTAAAGGCTGGGGTTGTGTTAAATGGGGTGATATTAAATCATTAAATAAAATTCCAGCTTAAAATTACTGAAATAATCCAAAAATCGCAAACGAGAAATATTCCAAAATAAATATTTTCCGCAAATCTGCACCATGGCTCTCATTTGTGCGTTCTCCTCACCGCGAAAAAAAATATCCGAACCTTAAGCAATTTGCAATATCCATCCCAATTAAAATAAATAATAATGAGTCCGAGAAAATGGTCTGGTTAATGATTTTCGAATGCGTGCGATAAAAAGATAGTTTTTCAAGAAATTGAAACCTAAATTTGTTAACAAAAATAGCTTTCCGCAGATATTCTAGGAAATGTAAGGGAAGAGATTATACCTTTCAGTAACAGAAGCGCTTTAAGATAGCAACCAAGTCACTGTACAGTGATAGAACAAATGTAAATACTATACATATTGTTTTTACATTTGTTCTACGTTTTATCATTTCACAAATAAAACATTATAACAGAAATTTAACGACTCCTTACAAACCGCTTTCACAAGGAGTCGCAGAAAGCTNTCAAATTAGTGTAAGTTAGCGTCGCCACCTGACTCAGCGTCTAACTGCGACGGTAATGTATAATAAAGTGATAATAAAATCTATGAGGAAATAATGTTCCCAAAATGGATTCCACTTTTATAACTAGTCCTGTTTTATAAGTAGTATATCTTAAAAAGGGTTTATTAGATAACATTCCGCCTATTTTATATCTGATTGCTATACATTCATATTGTATTACCATAAAATTAATAGTTAGCGGAGAAATCCATTGTGAATTTACATACAGGAATCAGAATTTTTCGGATTAAAAAAAAAATGCAGAACTGGCGGGAACTAAACTAAAAGATGACTTGATGCGAAATAAATGCGCACTCGGAAAAAACCTAATGACTTAAAACGCGATGAAAATAGATTTATTTTCATATATTCTGCGTTCTCTAATACTTAAAAATACATGGACTAATTTTAGATTTAACCGTGTTAGGTTTTTTTCTCCCGTTCTTGGAGACCTTGAGGCTAAAAAGCACACTCCCAAACAATTTTCGCATCCACTCTCTAATGTAATGACTTTTGGAGGATGTAGTCGATAATGGGGCACGGACTGAAGTCATTCATTATGACTCAGGCGCACGTCAACTCGGCGACAAACAACCCCTCCCGACGCCGTTTTGACGTTTGCTCCATTGTTGTGTGCGGGCTAAAATCTCCAGGGGATTCCGGATGCCACCCCATCCCGATGGGCAACAAACCATGTGATGAAGAAGGACTCGGTGTTGAATAATTCTGGTGGAAACAGTAGGTTTACTCTAGCGAAAGAGCACCAAGAGGAGAGTAATCTGAAATGTTTACTAGAATGAATAGCGCATACGATTCCCGCGCGTTTGAAAAAGGCCTTAAATTAATGTCTCATACGTAAGGAAAGCGTGTCTAAAATTAATTAACCTGCTAATTTCTTGGAAACTTTATTAAATATCGAAGGAGATTGAGATTTTACGCTTGAATAAAAAAATCTCTTGTTAAATCTCCAGTTAAAGTAAAACCCTGTTACTATTCACTATAACGAATGATTTCTATTTTTTGCATAAATTTCATTAAAAAAAAGATATCTCAACGGTATGGCGAGTGACTTTGTGGTATTCCATAATTAAATGGTAAATAAAATAGAACCACTTTTCACAAGGAAACTAGAAACTATTTTGTTCAAGGATCGCTTTGTACAATACCACACGCAAAAATTAGAAAGTTTAAAAACACGACGTTTCGACGAATAAATGGAATAAAAGTTCCTTGTTAAACGTGATTCTATTTTATTTACCATTAAGTCGCAAAAGATATCTATTTATGTATTAATTTCCCGAAATATTCTCAATTCGTACTCGATAACAACTAAACAAAAAAGTGTAGTTAAGTTATTTTATCGTATTGTCATTGTGAGATCTTTTGTAAGTAATATTTTCAGCCTTTTTCAGTTTCAAAGGATCAGTCTTTCAGCTGCTTTGATCATTTCCTCCCTAATTATCTTTTGGAGGGAATGAGGCTTCCTAGATAAAATGAGGGATGAGGTAGCTCGTTCTCTCCTCACTGAACCAAAATGCAAAAAATTCTTAAATGCAATACGATGATCCTACGTAAAACACTTTTCGTAGCATTACACCAGGAGTAACCAATATGAATCGCCATTATTCAGCATCGACCGTACCTCAGTATCTCATATTTTCATACCGATGGACAAGAACGAAACGAAAAATAATTAATGAAATATGCACATTTCTTCATCCTGTAAAAAAGACAAAAAGTATTCCATTCATCTAGGATCGGTGATAGGAAGACGTTTAACCTATCCTAGATGAATGGAATACTTTTCTGTGAAACACACGTGATCGTGATCATGTGTATTGATCGCGTGATTGATAGGAAACCGTGATCGCAACACAACAATAAAGCCAAATAAAGTACGATGAGATAAATTATTAGACGATATGGAGATACGTATCACAAGTTGTAAAAACTTATTGGGAAGGTTTTCCTAATATCCTAAATGATGGCGAACTTTGGAAATAGAGAAAACCGCACTCAGTATGACCATCTTAACACCAACACAGTGGTAAACGTGAATTCATAGAGAACCGTCAGGCAGAGCAATAGCTCCAATCAATATACGCTAATGAGGCTGGAAGAAGAAAACCGCACTGGTGAGCCCGGAAGTTATGTTTCATGAGTAATTGCAACGTCACCACGCATCCATCGAACGCAGCGTCACTGTCGTCCTGATGAAACCGCAGGCATCTGAGATGCATTACGGAATACCCCATGAGGAAAGCAATGTCGTGTCGCACTAGGTGGAGCACATTAGCTTGTTGTCCCATGAGGGTAGATATCCATAGACACTTAAGCGAAAGCACTGGAGCGATTTACATTTTATTTGCATGTAACACAACATTGCTTTTGGAAAGAAAATAAAAAATAGTTGAACCCCGGTTAACCATCTATAGAAAAAAGCACATAAATATATAGTTAAAATATAACCATCAAATCCCAAGACTTAGAAAATTGACTGGAACGGGACTTGAACCAGGCGATTGCCCTAACCATATAAGTAACCATAAGAGAATAGTCGGTCGGAGCGAAGAAAAAGTTCGCCAGAGGTGTTATTTCGCGTTAGTTTGGCCTCGTCTTGAATATGCGCGTAGTGTATGGGACCCTGCCGATTAGTGCTGTATTCGGGAAATAGAAAAGGAGCAGCGAAAGGCGAAGCGTTTTGTGAAGAATTGCTGCGATACATCAGTGAGCGTTACTCAGATGTTTCAGGACGCAAGATGGGAATCTTTAGTAGATTTCAACAAAGGATTATTTTACTGGATAAATTTGTAGAAAGCACGTTCAGAGAGGATGTAGTCGATATATTGCGTCTATCATGTTACACAGACCGTTCCGATAGTGCGAGAAAAATCAGGCAAATAGATGCTAGAACGAATTGGTTCAAGAACTAATTTTTTCCACGAAAGATATGCGAAAGTAATAGATTAGGGAAATAGGCATGCTACATGCACCCCCTGCCACACCCCGAAAGGCGGCTTGCAGGGTACTTGAATAGATACAGACAACCATTAGGCTATTTTGCCAGAAAAAGTTGCTCCAGCTAGATTACTTCATAGTAAGTTAGCTAGGCTTGATTGACTAGGCCCGGACCTGTCACACTTCCTTTTCCTTGGGAATTTTCCTAGGAGCATCCTATTACACGCAAAGCCACCTTTCACTCTTTTACTCGAATAACTCCAAAAATACGGTATTCCATTACTACACAACAATGTGATTCATTCAAGAATTGGATTAAAAATTAAGTATCATTCTACTAAACGATGCAAATTCCATACACTCGAATTTGTTTTCAATGTCTTGAAAATATAAGCGATATCCGATTTTGGTCCAAGAGTCGGTTTATCCAAGGGACATTTTTCCCAAAGAATACGTCATCCAATGGATATATCTCCCAATGATGATTCAAAAAATAATTTACGGGTTATTATTATTAACATTAAAAATGAAAATTCGCAAATTTCAGGGATTTTTCTAAGTCGTGATTCAAAAATAAGTATCACAAAAATATCGTTACAAAACCGGGAAACGGCGCGTTATGTTATTGCTAAGTTGATTCGGTAAGTCTTACTTAGATGCCTAATGCCGAAAGACAATTATTAGACAATAGCTAGATGGGCAGCTGGATTAACATCACTCACTAACTTTAGTGGAATGAATAGCGTTAACCATGCTAAATTGGCCGATAGAACTGCAAAGAAATAGATGCTTGGCAAAGTTGACCCAGACTTTTTGTCGTATACACTAGATAATTACTCTATGTTATGCTACACTCAGCAAAACTGACTGCGCTTGTTCACTCAAAATTATTATAATTTATTAGATTTTTTATTCATCGAGAAAATGGTCTATATCACAAATATTAATTAAAATATTCCCAATTTAAATGCCGCTTTTTGGAGATAATTTTATACACATCATTCTTTTTAATTTTGTGTTCTATGATTATGTTCCTTATCTTTATAGGTTTTCATCAAAACGTTTTGTTTGTATTCAAATTCACTGAACCACTTATTATCTAAGGCTAAAAATTGAATTAATGTGGATATATGTTACATAAACCAAGCCAAATACATGTTATAAAAACCAAATAATATTGAAAATAAAAGGGAACAGAAATATATTTAGGAAATAACTAAGTAATGATGAGAAATGCTAATAACTAAAATATACACTGGGGTTAATTTGAACTGAATAGTCAATTCGATATAAAAGGAATTTTTTTTCTATTTGAAAATTGTATACAATCAATATTACAAAATATAATAATAAAACCTGCATTGAAATTAATAGTAAAATTAATATAAAAATGAATAGTAATAAATGATAAAAATATTGAAATAAACAGTTAAACTAAAATAGGTCATAAATTCTTAAAGTTAAAAGTAAATAAACACGTAAATCAACTTTAAATATGAACTGAAATTAGGTTCAAGAGACTAAAATTAAAATATTTTAAGTATCCCTCAAAGTATTTCAATACTTTTTTATGAATTACATTTCTTCTGATAAAAATTCCAACTACTGCGCTAAAAAATCAATCGATGGATTGAATCGCCTCACCTTCCTCAAGAACAAACCAAGGGACAGTTGAAAATCGATAACGGCTAAAAACAACACGACAGCTTATATCGGACAAGGCAATCGTGCTCTCCTTCTGCCCTCTCTATGTTTATTTCCATGTTATTTTAACAGAACCCTCTTTCTCGATCTTTCCATGTATTTCCACGTCTGTTTCCGGCGGGGAAGAGAGCACGTACATGAAAAAAGCTTCGGGAGGAGAGGAGAGGGCCAGGTGGTATAATGGGAGAGAATAAGTAGGTCTTCACTCCTCAGGGGATGATTTCTTTTTTACCAGGTCATTATCAAAACGGTGAGGATCAGGCCAAGGCCAAGATTATGCGAAGGCGGGGAAAAAGGGAAAAGAAGAATGATAATGCGCCAGTGGGAAACTCCCACGCGAATTTGCCAGCCCAGGCACCCCACGCGCTCGGATAAACTCCTTACACGAAGCGAGAAGAATGCAGACTGGGTATATTTCCATCGATGAAACCACCAGACCCGATTGATGAGTAGTTTCTAAAATAAAGGGGTTTCAATGAGGGCAAATCATGAAATGAAATCTCTTTCACAGGAACAAAGGAAATCTTGCAGGTGCAGAACAGAGGAAAATGTATTTTTCGCTAACTTTCGTTTCAACGTTATTCATGACAGTGATTACGGGAATTTTTATTTTAATTGAGTACGAATTTTACGTTTAAGTATTTGACATTTTGTACGTTTGGTTTAGAGGAATTTAGCGTCGTACTAGAATGAATGCCAGAAAAGTCCTAAAAATCCAAATTCAATTCTTTTCGCAATTTGTTACCGATTAATTCTGAGATCATCAAATATTTTCTTCTCAATACTCCCTCATAATCTAAAAACTATTGAGAGACCATGAAATATTATTTAAATTTGAGTAAAATGATGCTTCCTCCATTAGACCCTGGACTAACCCTCTCGAAATTCGATGGAAAAAAATACGAAAAATAAAATAATAATGACACGAAAAGAAAAATTAGAACAAGCTATTTCAGTTTGCAACCTGACAGGAAGTCTCTCCGTAAAGTCATCAGCCTGGAACCTGGTTGGATCCTCGCCCCTTCCATCAATTGTAACGCATGAAAAATTTGGAGAGGGAATGAGGCTGATTAGGAAAGATGAAGAGTGAAGTAGTTTACCCTAGCTTCCTTCAATATGTGGAAAATATCCACCCAATTGCAGCACAATATATAAACAACGATGGTCGCAAACACATACTTCAGGTCTAGCCTATTTGTTGTCAAGCAAAACATGCATATCATATGTCAGTCATCAGGCATAGCAGGCTTTCATCCTGGTTCATCGTCTAACATTATGCAGTGATCCTTATCCTCCCCTTTCTTTCTTTTCTTTCAATTCTTCAGTAATCACAAGTGGTCGTTAATACTAAAACGTTCTAGCTGCCCGAGCCCTCAAAAACGATGGAAATATTTCCTGAGCAGTAATCTGTTTGATTTTCGGATGGGAGGCAGGCAAGCCCCATGAAAACTGGCGGCATCTTTAGGAAGACAGAGGTTTGAACTCAGGAGTCGACATGTTTCCGAAAGATCACACAGGATTTTCAATTTCCTTAAGTATTATCAGTATTATAATTAAAAGTTCTTCAACAGTTGTCATTTCCAGGGCCGGCCATCTGGGTGGTGCGGCGGATGCTATGCACCGGGGCCCCGCGATTGAGGGGGCCCCAACGTGATCAAGAACTAAAATAATGTACTGTTTCACATGAAAACTTGACAGTAATTTATGTATTGGCAAAAACAAAATCACGCATTAAATAAACATGCATTATTAATATATGTTCGTGTTTGTATTTTTTTTTAATTTACAAAAAATTTAGGGCTCCAAATGGTTTATTGCACCCAGGCCCCTTTATAGAGAAGGCTGGCTCTGGTCATTTCGCTCATATAAAATCCCACAGCGAATCGAACCCGGGACCGTTTCCGCCGAATGCTCACTCGTTACCAAATTGACGTTCCGGGAGCCCAACTGACAACTGTTGTAGCAACCAAAATGTTATTGTTAGCAACGTAAACATCCGCTAAATTTTCTTCGTAAAACTTACGAAATATCAATATATATTTCGTCAATTTTTCCGCGATTTCGCATCACAAAAAATATTTACTTATAAAAATAAGAAAATTTATTAAATTTTAAGATAGAAATAGAACAACTTTCACTCACTACCACAGGATTTTATTCTTACGACCAAGGTTTCAACCCGTAACGTCGTCATCAGAATCTAATGATGGAATTTGTACTCTGTTATATCGTGCGGCCATTGTTTCTAGCAATTTTACAGAAAAAGGACTCAAACGGAACGGCACAACTTTACATGTACTGTTTTATGGAAGTTCCTGACATCTGATAAATATATACATGATGGTAATTATTATCATAGATAAAGATCACAGTATGCGTTTTAGTAAGTTATTGGGGAGCTCCTAAGGGTATGTGGACCATAATGAAAAACAACGACTCAATGGAAACATGGAATTTTCTTCTAATTTAGATATTGTGTTATTAAATTCACACATAAACGTAAACATTTATAGCAGCAACATGTGAGTTAACCAGCATAGAAGGTTTCTTTAAAGTGAAATACACATTCTCTGGCAATCTTGAGGGAAACTAACGGCACAGCTGCAATCGGAAAGAGACTAGACATATCCACAGACCTTTTTAAAAAACACCAAGTTGGCATCATTCGTCGATTAGCTTCGCAAATACACGTACGAAAATATCCGCGACTAAAGATATAGGGGAGATATTTTCCGTTTTTCACCGGCAGGTGTTTCCAGAAGATAAGCGCCATGAATGAAGAACGGTCTGGTCGTCGAAAGACGATCTTCAGGATCGAAAACCAATCCATCCTGCGCGCTCTTCACCCTGTACCTCTTTCTGCGTGCATTTATCTTTACTCATCGCAGTCAACTGAGCGTCAAACAAACCCACCCATTAGTTTATTTCTTCCGACTAGAAATTGGGTCAGACAAGAGCGGGAAGGACATACGTGTTTATCAAACCGACTCACTATTTCAAATCTACTATATCGGAATATCCCGATCTTAGATTGATTGTATTCTAAAAGTAGTACATGAAAATTCGGTGGCACACATTCTTCTGCGGTTCCGAAGGATCTCTAACATAAACCTTAAGCTAGAGATCTTTATCTAATATTTGTGTGCGTGAGTCATTTCCGAACGTTCCTAATTTGTCTGACGGTTGTTTTATCAAATACTAGCTGAAGTGCCCGTTAATTCTCAATGGGGAAAACACGGAAGTGCATGAGCTCGCATTCAACAATTGGAATTAGTCGTCAGGGGGACCGGTTGCTTACAACCACGAAATATCACAAAATGTTCGTCTGTTATATCCAAATTTACGCAATTACAAATCTAATGTTCCAAGGTTAAAATAAGAATTTCCATCCTATTTGCTTTCTTTTGGTGGTTGTCCAGATTTCGTACAATCATTATTTCTAATTTAATTTTTCAAAAGAAATTAAGCCTGCAAGCGGTAAATTTGAGGTTTACGTGCATTTCTTATGGAAACAGTTTTACACGTCTGATGTCGAACCGGGGAGTTAAGTGAATAAAAAATAGTTTGTTTTCTAATCTGGGAAGACATATATAAGCCTCGAAAGTTTGAAAATCGTGCGAGTACTTGATATCGAGTTTTAGGCTTACAAACATACGCATTACGCACACCACTTTATAGCATAAGATTTCCCAAAGTTTTACTGTGATCAGTCTTATGACCCAGAATTTGTACTCACTCATTCATTCACCAAATCATGCTTATTCTGCAAGTGCTAGTTAACAAAGAATCGATTTTGAAAACTCATAATACCGAGGTAAACGCAGTCATGAAAAGTTCTGGGTATCCAGGTCCGGTTTCAGACAACAAGAATCTTCTAAAGGCGCAGTAATGAATGGACGCGAATACTGTGACATCGACAGGTGGTGCGAACTCCTCAAATTAGAAGATGCAAGTGCAGATGTGTTCCTAGTGCTGAATAAGGTTAAAATTAATTAATAATGTAGATGTATATCAATGACCAGCACCGTATACACACTTTTTGTCGACGGCGTGAAAACACCAAAAATATACGCGCATACAAGTCGGACCAGTACACTGCTACGTTTCGCGAATGTTTATTGAGGTTTCCTGAATATATCGGTGAACCGCTAAGTGCCTAATAAAACTTTTTTTTGTACTTGAGAAGATGGGAATAACGGATTTTGTGAGTAATAAAATGTTAAGAAAAATGATCGACGCCGATATTGGCACAGCGACACCGCAACAATGTCAACAATTGCAGCAATGAATACTATTTTATTAACAATGATTCATTACATTAACTTCAACAAGTGACGCCCAGATATACCATTGTTGAACCGAAACAGAGAAATCATTTTAATAATGCGATTAATAGAGCGCTTTTGCACCAAATACATGATCTTACGAAACAACTATAGATGCCAAATATATTGAAACGAAAAAGATAGTCAACACTTAAGACAGAGACGATGATTTTTTTTCAAGCGGATTCAGGGCGGCCAAGCATCTGCAAAGCCGATACTCTAACTTCTTTATATGAATATTCGAATTAATCTTCTTATATCACAAGTCTTAGGATATCTGTGTATTTAAATTTCACAAAAAACGATAACAGTAGACCGAAATATATAAATCAAGACATTGGACGAAATAATTACCGAGAAAAGTTTTGTAAAAGACAAATGCACACTTTCACAGTTGCAATGTTTGGGCTGCAGTCGGAAAATGGTTGATGCTTCCCGTAACATTTTTCGAGCGTCTTTATCACTTACATTTTTAAATTCATGCGATTTAAGAGATTTAAATCATCATGTTTAATACATGTTCCTATAAATATTACAGTAACTTCATTCGCAAAATTACCACTGAAATTTATTACTCATTTTCTTTTACCTTTGAAATGTTATGCTAAGAGTCCAAAAGTGTAAACCTCTCGCCCTCTTCATTTTCTGCTAACTATTTTAACTCTTAGTTCCGTAAATATGTAACACTGCGTTGCGTAAGGCATAATGAGGATTACTTTACCAACATTGCTCGCAAACTCTGATTTCAAGCAATTTTTAAGATGATAAATTCCATAAGAGAAAATAACGAAATGAAATCTCTCAAACTGCTAAACTTCAGAACTTATTAGGCCGTGATAACTGCTGAAAAACTGGTTAAGGAATCGCTTGAAAACATCACGGTAGCCATATGGTTATAGGAATTGAAATATCTTTAAGAGAACGGAGATAAGAAACACAAGAAGTCAAAACTGAATCAACGATGCGGACCACAAAAGTTAGGTTATCTTCAGTCGTTCGTTCAAACTTAAATTGCGAATAATGCAATAGGACCCACAGTATTCGCTTCTTAGTCTATGCCAATCAATAAACTATTTTTATTTCATTCAATTTCAAATATCATATTTAGAACAAATAAAGTAAATAAAATCTAGGAGAAGCTAGGATACCTTGTCATCTCAATGAAGAATTATGCAATATTACGAAGGGAAAACTTACGTTTGCGGATAATCCAACTCAGCCAACATTCATGAAGATTGATGGGGAAGAAGAGGGAGAATTTCGACAATTACAAAACTCTCAGTGATCTAAGACAGCTGCAATAAAAAACGGAATTCGATTATTTTCTTTCGAATATTTTAGCTAATTATGTACAAAGAAATATTATAAGAAAATATCAGCAAAAAAAGCTAAGTTTGTGATTTTCGTAAGAACAAATCCGTTTAAATCGCTGCAAACAAATACAGGGTGCCCATGGTGCTTGCGGGAAATTTAAACTAGTAATAAATTTGTGAGTAAAAGCGATGGAGACAATCAGTAAAGAAAATTAGGGTAATTTATGCACCCATTCACCTTGGATATATCATTCTTTGTTTAATATTTCTATCTTAAAATCCGTTTACTTTTAGGACCACTTCTGACCTAAGTTTTTTTCCTGGAAAATA
>KZ308584.1:727283-791291 GCA_000376725.2 Ladona fulva
CTATTTCAAGGTAACAGTAAATTCTTACTAAATTATATCTATTTATCAACTCCGTCTTTGTAAAATAATAGAATTAGTAACCTACTAGTAAAAATTGTTACAAACTATAAAATTATTTGCGTTAGTGTTTAAATGATGATATACAAGTTTCTGTTGCGACAAGGCCCAGCTTCCCAATATGGAAAATTTGTACTGTAAATTAAAAAATACACAAACTACTGGACTAAATTCAAGAAACAAACTATGCAAGTTGTTCATATAGAAATAGCATTAACGAAAAACTTTGAAAAAGTCATTTCTCTGTTTTTTATAAATTGTTCTAAATTTACCCCAGACCTTGTTAATTACAACAGTGTAAAATCCAATTGGATTCGACACGTTATGTAATATGATGAATGAAAACTAACGGAATTATTCGCACCGATGTGAAACCAAAATTAAATTAACAATTGCATCAAGATGACATAACAGACGAGGTAGTGCCACAGGTGTTTAAAAAACATAGGTTACAGAATTTCGCTGATAATATGCAAGATAATGACCCCTAGTAACACATGTTGTTGGGCCAACGTTGGCATTACCATTACACCTTTGTTTGATCCTTTATTTTGATATTAAACTTCGAAATAGGAAAATTAATTACCATGCGTCAGTATTCATGTCTAATTCAGTCCTTAGAAATCCTAAGTACCAAATTTTATTTACTGAGAATATTTTAAACGATGAGTTAACTCTGCCCAGAAAGTGGGAGACCTGCGTTCTAGTCCCGGTCATGTCGCTATTTTTCACACCTGTTATTATTTTGGGATCAGCCGCACGACTTCATCGTGCAAAGTATTACACCTTCCTTTAATCCTTTCTTGTATTGTTTATCCATATATCACTGCATTGTTGCAATGTATCATGGGAAAAATATGATTAATAAATAAATAAAATTAAAATCAGGTTATTAAGATTTTATTTATGCCAATAAAGTTAATACTTCCCAGTTACATTCTTAATCTTCATTTAAAATAAACAAATGTTTAGCTATAGTCTTTTACAGGCAACAACTACAATAATAGTCGTTTGTTGGGGTTTTAGTTAATTTATGTTGTCTTAGATTGTATTTGTGAAACACAGTGATGATTTTTTTCGTCGATTCTTTGCATCGAACCTATCCGTGTCTCAGAATGATCCTGAAAAACAAACTGAATTCAACACCGCGCTGTATAAAGCTGTCGGTAATCATTCACAGCTATGAAATAACATCGCCATGCTACGCTCTGCTGAGTTTTCAACCTAAATTAGTGAATCTAACTATACACTTCTCGATGAAAACCTTCGCCCCTCTATTTAGAAAAATGGTAGAAAAGGAGGAAAAACCTTTTCCTTTGGTTTGAATCTTACTTCGTGCAGTTTTCATAAACGCTACTAAAGAAACTATTTATTTTCATAAGGAAAACACAGACAGTTAAAATTCTCTAAATTTTACGACTTTAAGAACGCAATAGCCATTGCGATATCGAGTGTCGTTTTAATGCTACGTTGAAAAGGGTATTTCTGAACTTTTTCCATGGCCCTTTCATCCCTTAAACGCCTTACACGGCGGTTGAAATTTGTACCGCAATTCATTCCAAATGTCAAAGGAATTCGTGAGTTACAGTTGGGAACATTTCTTTTTTTGTATGAAAAATAATTTTTAATGAGGTAAACACAATAGGCATTGATTCGACCCACTTCCACTCCTATGACCCTTAATACTCAAATGAGCCTTGTATTGTACAGCCTCTATTGTACACCCGCCTCAGCGCTCTGCAAAGGGCTTACCATTAATTTTTTCCTCTCGAAAAGTTAGACATATCGCCTCACAAAATCCGACGATAATTATGTAAATTACTGACAACGAACTTTTTATTTGCGGAAAATCGTTAACTAACTAATATCGGTATCCGGTTGAAGAGACTGGTCTGACGTTAACCTTGTCTAGTCACGCTAAAAATCCTTTTTCATCCATGTTTGGACAATATTTAGCATATATTTTATGATAGCAAATCACTGAATTTCTAATTTGATCTATGCTATATACCAGGGATGGCGAACCTTTTGTGGCAAGAGTGCCATATAAAGGACTTGCGTGCCAATATGGTGCCAGAACATAGAGTGAGATACTGATATCTATTTTATTATGTCAATGATGGGATTAATATGTAATAATTGACGTTAATCATTAATTATTATCACTAAAGGGCAGAATCCGCATTAATTTATTCTGGGGCTTAATTTATGAATAGCATATAATAAGGCTAGTGTCATAAAAATTCCGCATGCCAATAATATTCTCTCGTGCACGCGCGGGCATGCGTGCCATAGGTTCGCCACCCCTGCTCTATACTGTTTATGCACTTAATACAGTCCGACGGTTGGATGGATACCCTCCACCATTGGTTACCAAAGACTTTGGAGAAGGAATGAGGCTTACTAGACAAGATGAGGAGTGAGGTAGTTTGTCTTTGGCTTCCTAACTGAAATGGATTTTAAAAGCGAAAATGTATGAAGTAAGTGTAATGAAGAAAAATTCTATATAACGAAGCACATTGGACCAGCGAATAACACTTTTAGTAGCAAGTAGTTCCTTCAACAAGGAACGACCGGGACGAATGATGCTCAGTGTAACTCATGCCTCATTAGCTTTCATGTATTCACAACCATAAAAGAAACAGACGGGAGCAAATTAAATATGTTTTTCTCTATTCTGATCCGAATGATAAATGAGAAACACTTCATTCGTCTAGATCAGTGATTCCCAAAGTGGGCGATGCCGCCCCCCTAGGGGCGCTGGTCTAATCTAGGGGGGCGCTAGACGAAATAGAATTTTATCCCATTGCCTGTCATCTTTCTTTCTCAGTAGAGATTTACTGGCTTTATGGCATCAATGCAACATCAAAAAATTGTCATACATAATTTGGTGGATATTTTCATCTTGATTTCCTTATTATCTTTCATCAGCTATGGACACATTAATTTTCATATTTGGGGGGAGGTGGTATGGATCCAAGAAAAAGTTTGGGAAACACTGGTCTAGATGTAGTTTTGAAACACGATGTATCTTGCTGAGGGATGAAATGTTTGATTCAGTACAGTTTCGTAAATTCATATTTGAGGTTTTGATGCCATATTATGAAACATCATAAAAAATTATTTCTTTTTTAAGGGAAAAATGGGTCAACCGTAGTCATATCGACTCCAAGCGAGTAATCAAGTAATGATAAAAAATCGGGATCGCTATTGCGAGTCATTTTGCAAAAATTGGAATGGAATGCATTGAGAATTTTACAGAGAAGCAAAAGAGGCATGACCACCCCACCCTTAAAACGTCAAAGGAACGGCCTCGTGTGTGATTTTAAGTTATAAGCGAAAAACTTCTTTAGTTCTGTAAATAAAAAACGCAATAATTCTTCCCTCGACAATTTCCTGATTTCGTGCACGTTAAACAATGATTTAACCTTTTTATGTCCGTATTAGTTTTCTTTGGTCCTTACCCAGGGTATACATCCTTGAATGATACCCCCTTAAGGCGACTAATGAATACGCTATGATAGAAAGTGTGTTCATTAACTATAAGTATATAATTCGATCATTATATGTAAACCATAAATTTCAAAACAAAGGCAGAATATCTTTCACTCACACGCTCTCAAGTTCTTCTGTGCCCATCCCCAGGAGAGAAGTACCAATGAGATCTGCATTGAGGTTAGTTTCCTCAGAGAGTCGACTCCGTGTTCTTAAATTTTCACACAAAGAGTGCATGAGATTTTTCATGATTATTCCGTGGAAATTATCGAAAGATAAAAACACCACTGCTCTTTTATTCCATACCCCACAATCCACGAGCTGGATGGCCACGTTTTCGCTGCAAATTTTCTGTGCTTTGTAATTTTTTATTAAGACCTACGTATAAAATGAACTATAAGTTTTTCTACAGCCTCGACCAATAATCAACATTTCGGTTCCTATGACGGATAGCCATCGTCAGAAAACCAGCACCATAGTTATCATTACAGGCGACTTTCCTCATTCCAAATTTTAAAGATCTATTCTTCCGTTATTAAAATTCGTGACTAGGACCAGACTTCCGCTTCTTTGGTTTAGTCGACGGGTTAAATTTCAATCTAATTACTTCTTGCTATATTTTTGTATTTTTAGTCGAAAATGGCATCAATTTTTCATTAATGAAGTTTCGATTATCCGGGCTTGTGATGGGGAAAGATGCACGATTTATCCGACAGCACGGATAATCCAAACTTTAATTTCTATTTCATATAATATTCATAATTTACTTATACCATTTATTATATTTGCGCATATGGACCGTCATTTTTTATTGTTTCATGGAATCCTATGAGAGTTGTCTTAACTCGACCGCGAACTTACGAGTATTTGACAGTGATGTATCGTTGTAGTCTTATCTCTAGTGCTTCACGGATCTTACGTCAAGTCAGGCTTGGATTAAAACGAGAAAATACTTGTTTTCAGTTCGATTTTTTTATACCGAAGAAAATAGCGACGAAGAGTAATGAATCTTGCACGGATAATTGGGAGTTCACTTTAACTCTAAATTTACGGAATATTTCTCACTCTTATTAGTAATTGCAACGGCGACCGTCATTGCACCCTACGATTCAGCAACCGATATTTATAAACTCTGGAATAGCTAATAGCTAGCCCGGCGAATGTTAGAGCAACCAAAATTTCATTGACAGCAGCGTAGACGTACTAAAGTTTCCTCGTGGATGTAACGAAAAATATATCGATACAAAATTAATTATATGAAATATTAAACATATTATCACCTTAAAATATTATCACAGTTTTTGCGATTTCGTTTCGAAAAAAACATTCCACAAGAGTAAAAAATATATATATTAGTTTTTCTTATGACGCTCCTGATTTCGTACCATTATTTCTGGTTAAATTTTACAAAAGAAAAAAGGTCTGTAAGGAAACGAAAAATCAACTTAACGTGAGCTCCTATTGAAGTTGCTGAAACTGGTTAAATAAATATTATATACAAAAGTATATACACGAATGTGATCATAATTACAGAACAACAAAGCAGTTGTTGATCAACCCAATCCTTCAAACGAAACCCATGTCAACCCAACCCACCTAACTCACTGATGAAAGGAAGAGAACAGTAGCGTAAAATTTGTTGATGTGCGTGAGACCGCCGGATACCAAGCGATTCTTTCGAGCTTGTCGTTCATTATGAGCAAGCGCGGTCTTCCTTTGGCTGGCATCTCTGCGATTGGAAGAAGCGTTGTCCTTCGCGCGCCGTCTGTGACAGTACTTTCGTCTTTCATTTTAAAACACGTAAATTTGGCCAGCTGCCTGCTCAGGCGCTGGGACTATAATTAAGAAGTAATCACCTGAAGATGGCTACACATACAGCCCGCTCGTGATCGACGCTGAAATTCGATCCTTCAAGGTGTTTATATTCTGGTCCGTAATTGCTTCCGTTTGACGGATCTCGAGCGTATGATCCCTGTTTCAAAGAAGACGTACGACTTCAAGTTGTCACAAAAAAAATTAATATACAACGCAATATTCCAACCCTGATCACACGGTTGTCTTTGGAACTTTTTTAAACATCTCATAATGGTTCTGTTTCTTAATAATTGCATTATTTTTCAATTCAATTAGGCACTGGATAGAGAAAAACGTTTCTTTCATTTACTTGGTCTCAGCCTTCCTCATGTCTGTTGTTATAAGAAAGCAGACTATATATGAACGATGCTGAACAATGGCATTCATTTATGTTACTTCTAATTGAATGCTTTACTATAAAGTATTCATAGGGTAATTGTGCTACACTTATGTAGATGTGACATGCTCATGGATGAGAAAGGAAAGCAAAGGCAATTCCCAGACATTTTCATTCTCTTCTGATCTCATATGAGACTACTGGCTTAAAATGGAGGATTCAATACAGCCTTCAAGCTGAATACCTTACAGACAGAAGTTATCACAATTCAATCACTAACTTGTTTCAACCAGATAGGATAACACACTTCATCCCAACAGATTTACAAAAACAAGTTTTCTCTGAATTAGGCTTCAACTTGCTATGTCACCCTGAGATTTCCAATTAAAATTGTGCTAAAAATTAGTATTAATAATTATTATTTATTGCCTTATTAGTTAATCACAAAATATTCAAGAAAGCAAAAGAAATACTCAAACATGATCCTGCAGGGTATTCACATTCTACCCAGCGCTCACCTTTCTTTTAATTAACCACAAATGTATGAGAGAATTTTTAATCTTGGCAGGTGTAGGATAATAGGGAGGTTTACAGGAATGCAGCTCATTTCTATAGTGTGGACCTGGATGAGCCTTCAGATATTAAGGAGACCACAACTAATATAAACAGCAATAAGTATTCCACTTTCTTTTTTAAGATAATATTACGAACTAAAGGCAAATGAAATAAGAGGATAAAATTTGAAAGAAAAGAATATGTTATGAAATACATTGAAGGTGGGATGCATTGCAAAAAAAGGATTGATGGTGATAAAATGAATCATTATATTTAGAGCCAATTTTTATCATAAAATAAAGGTAAAAGCATAGAGCAGTGAGATTCAGTGAATAAAAACTTATCAGTACAGGTAAGGCATATAAATTAACAATATTTGTAATTGGAATACACTCAGAAATTGCACAAAAGTAAAAATAAACATGTCCACCATAGATGATTTGGCAAAAAACTGCAGCTAAGAGATTAAAATGTTTCATAAATTCCTCCATCCAGCATTGATTGCTGTGTGATATTTTAAACAATCATTTTGAAATATTAGTATCCTCAAATATTTGACATAACATAATCAAGGAATATGATTCACCTTAGGAGAGAAAATATTGATGCCATCAAAATAAGCTCTAAAATTACAGAATACTAGATTAATAGCATAAAAGTTTGATGTGCAGTTGCAAATGATCAGATAAGAGAGTTGATGTTTTAGATTATAATATCTTAATTAACGAACAAGCAATTAAAAAGAAATTTTCTTAAGAGTTTTCACCTTGTGATTGAGTAAAAGAGTCATAACCCAAAGGAGAGAAATATCAGTATAGAATTATTTTCATTAGAGTACATGATTTTAAATGTAATAAACTGTAGAGAAATGCAAGATAGTTTGCTCAATCATGATATTGCCTCAAATACAGTAATGGTAACAATGTTTCCAATAATTACTTTCACCAGAAAAATTAAGCAGATAAATGTTACTAATAAAAGTAAAATTAGAAGAAAACCTGGCATTTTGAGTACAACAACAAATATTGCTATCCTTAACCCCTTAACTGAGGACTAATATTTCCATTCCAATACATTCGCAGGATGGGGAAAAATTCTACTGAATTCTAAAATTTGAATTCTTTTCTACTTTTCATNTGTGATGATCTGTGATTTTTATTTTGAAAAAATTTAAATATTAACAATTTTATCTTATGATAAAAATTATAGAAATGAAGAATTTTAAATATTTTTTATTGAGAACTCAATCAATTCTAAAAGTTTTTTTATTATCTTTTATTCAGTTTATATCCTTTCTGATAAATTTTAGAATTTAAAAATGCAAATTTCCAGAAAAACAAAGATTTAAATAATTGCTATGTAGCATACCTTCAAGAGACACATGCAAATTCTAAGTGCCAAGTACTTCCAAAATTCTTCCTACAGTTTTAAAACAGTAGTAGTATCGTTAAAAGTGCTTTGACTGCTAAGGTCATTTTGCACGTGAGCCCCCATCGGGAATCGAACCTGGGATCGCTTTCGCCAAAGTCGAACACGTTGCCCACTAGGCTATTCAGGAGCCCAGTTTTAAAACAGCTAAAAGTTTAGCATTTATGCTAGGCTAGGCTGCTATATTTCAGGCCATTCTTCTCCCCTTTGTGGTAATTTGTTTATATTATAACATTGTAGGTTATCAGATCAAAATGTAAAAGTTTTGTTCTGAGGGAGCTGGGATAAGTGAACTCGAACCGTAGTATAACGGTGATTTTAGTGCATTTGGGGATAAGAGTCCTTTCAAGGTTCTCTTGCCTTGTGCCCTTCTACAGCTTTCCCTTTTATGACCCTTATGGGACAATCAAGTGTTTGGGACTCCTTCAGAGGCACGTTGGTGGTATGCTTTTGGCCCATGGCAGGCAAAATCTCAGAAGCACATGCCCAAAATATTTTCAGCGAGTAAAAGTTACATTTCACGCAACGATTCTGATTTGCTCATTATTTCATGCCATAGTTTTTCCAAAACCAATAATTACGACTGCTTGAATGTACCATTTTGGTACTACTGCTTTGAAATCCATTATAAAAATATCTTACACAATATTGCATACAAATGAATGCTGAAAGTAAATGCAGTACTCACCAGATAATTATTTTTCTGTGGGATCTCTTACATCAAGGTGTATATACTTACTTTATTTACACTGTACACAATTTTCACTACATTTACACAGTACAAAATCTACACTACGGCACTGGTTACGCTGAATGTCAGTAGTCCTTAACTGCATGGTATGCCCAGAAGCAAGGAGTAGCACACAAGGAGACATTGCAATCCTTACATTTATAAATAGTTTTTTTTTTCATTTCTTATGAGATGCACACACTACACATCGTTTATCTCCATGTGTNCTGGTTACGCTGAATGTCAGTAGTCCTTAACTGCATGGTATGCCCAGAAGCAAGGAGTAGCACACAAGGAGACATTGCAATCCTTACATTTATAAATAGTTTTTTTTTTCATTTCTTATGAGATGCACACACTACACATCGTTTATCTCCATGTGTTTTGGATGCTGAAAGAGAATTCAAATCAGGGAAATCAGTGAGTCTCAAGGGCTGATCTATGGGTGACGACTTCTTTCTCTCTTGTTTATCTTTAGAAGATGCTCCATATTTAGCTATAACTGAATATATAAGTTCCATCCTGAATGTAAGATTTTTGTGGTTCCCTCCACTTTTTTTGTGAATAACATGTGTTGAAAATACACAAATCAAGCATATTCTGGAATAGTTTTTGATAGTATTTCTTCATTCTCTTCCTGGCTACACTACAGGATATCATATATTGGTCAGAGAGGCCCACGCCACCCATTGCATCATTATCATAAATGCAAACCTCTGGTTTCATCTTCATACCACCCTTTCTTTCTTTTACTGACTTCATTTTTTGCATCGTGAATACTGCTAAGCATGTAAACATCTCTTCGGTCTCTCCATTTCAACACCATCAACTTCTTTTGCAATGCAGCAACAACTTCTCCATTTTGCAATTTTGTGTTTGTCACATCTTTTGGAAGCTCCTTGCGATTTCAACGGACAGTTCCCACAGCATCCGTTTTCAAAGAAGTGAGTAAATCAAAAAGTTCAGGGCTGCTATTGTAATTATCTAAGCCTATCAAATGCCCTTTATTCAGAAGCTTTTCTGATAAATTTAGCACTATTTTTGTAGGCTTGGTAAAGTCTTTCAAATCAACACCTTCTATTAGATTTTTTAAATCAGTGTCCTTTCTAGTATATATAGTAATACGAGATTAGGCTGAAAAGTAATGCACACATGCTTGTAGAATGCAAATGAAATGTCTTTCAAAAGTGCGCCTGGTGGAATGTGGAAGTAACATCCCCCTTTATATGCATGCGCAGTTTTAACGCATTGCATTCATCCAGTATATTTTGAGTAGGGGAAGTATGGAGATGTGTTCTAGTACTATGCCACCGCGAGTTAAACAGCGTGCCGTTATCAAATTTTCAACTGCTGAAAAAGTGACTCCTACTGAGATTCATTGTCCTTTAAAGGCTGTTTATAGTGACAATGCTGTTGATAGGTCTACTGTAAATCTATGGGTAATAAAATGTTGTGTTTGCCAGCCTGGAAAAGCCATAATTGGTGGTGAAACACACAGCGGACGTCCGATTACTGCCACAGATGATAAAAATCGCAAAAACATCAATGATTTGATTCAAAATGACCAGCGAATCACTCAAAAGCGTATTGCAAACCATATTGGAATGTCTAGAATAGAATAGGGTCAATAATCTTGCAACATGACAACGTTTGTCCTCGCACCTTGTGTGCAACTGAAGAGGCTCTGCAAAACCTGAAGTTTGAACTGATTCCGTACCCTCCTTACTCACCCAATCTTGCATATTGCAATTTTTATTTTTTTCCAATAAATAAGAGAGACCTCAAGGGTAATCATTACACCTCAGACGATGAGGTGAAGGCAGCTATCACATCCTGGATTCAAGAAAAGTAAGATTTTTTCAGTGACGGAATGAAAAAACTTGTTACACGTTGGGAGAAATGTGTTAAGCTTAATGGTGACTATGTTGAAAAATAAATATATAATTTTAAAGCTTAAGAATTGTACTTTATTGTACTTTTTGCCCAATCTTGCTATTTGTTTTTGTTCGTGTTCTACAAGCATGTGTGCATTACTTTTCAGCCTACCCTTGTATTCCATACATATCCTTACTTTGCCTCACAAAGTTGTAAAAGTAAGTAAAACACTCCATTTCAAAACGAGATCTTTTCTTTGGAATAAAAACTTTGCACGACAACCACCCTTTCCACAGAAGTTAACTCTTGTAAATAGAAATTTCAGCATCAGCTATGTAACTCTCTGAAAATTTCTTCAATAAATGATTTAATACAAGAGATATTTTGAACAATTTTTATGAGCTCGCATCTGATTCACTATATGTTCTATTGTCCGCAAAGTGTAAAAATTTTAATAAAAGAGTGAACCGTTTTTCAGTCATCAGTTCATGAAAATTTGGTGTTTCTCAAATCTTATTTTGAGAAAAATAGCTCGCAAATGTTGGTTTCTGCACAATTCCCTGAAGAAGAAGCACCCCAAAAAACAGCCTGAGTTCATTTTTGTCTGTTTCCAACCAGTCTTTATTGTGGCTTCTCCTTATAATTTTCTCCAGTATGGATTTTTTGCTTATTTTCTGCTCCTCGTATAAATTAGTTTGCAAAGCAATGTTCCATGATATCGTCATCTAAAAAATGATCAAAAATTTCAATGGGCTGCAGCTTACCGATCAACTCTCCTTTTGGACCAGGAACATGATTTGCAGGAAATCACGGTCTTGCTTTACCCGTTTTCAACCACTGAAAATCATGGTCAGCAGCACCATCACTATCTGCATCCTCTTCTCCGCTGCTCTCACTCTCAGATTCACTTCCACTCGATTCTTCCCTTAGTTCACCAAGACGTCTGGTAAATGTAGATGTTCTGCTTGTTCCTGCTACATTTCTAACAGAAATATTTCTCTCTTCACTTTCTGAATCATATTCTGAAGATCTAGATTCTTCTTCACTAACTTCTAAAAATTTTTGTATTACTTCTTCCGTTATATTTCCCTTTCTTTTTGACATAGTAAAAAGGGGCTTTTAAAATGTAAATATCCAATAAAAACATGTACAAGTCCTGATTACTAAGAACATCTAAATTAATGCTTAAAATAAGTTTAAGAAAGTTGGAACTATGGAGATTCTTTCACACAAAATATCCTATAAATATATATGTATATTTATGGATATCTGTGTTGCAAAATATCAATAAAACTAAAATATGAAAACTTTTGAAAGTAAAACGGACTCGCAAGAACACAAAAATCTGCTTTGAAGCAGAAAGGAAAAGTTACATTCGCACTCCTCCAGAAAAACTCGAGAATGACAGTAAAGAATAAAACAGTAGCTTTGGGTCGTTTATTACCATGAAAGGTCGAAATTCTGTGGAAGACCGTCTCATGTGTGAAGACGATTCAAATAAGAACTGAAAGAAACATGAAGTAATAAAGGATCTTGTAAGATGGCAGGACCAACAAGAAGGACTAGGATTAAGATTTGGCGTCTAAAAACGCTTTCCCCATCAAGCAAGGGATTATTTCATAAGTTGCTCCCTGTCCGGTGAGTGACAAGGAGGCATGTCTATAGACACTAGCCTGGTTAAGGGGTAAACTCTGTATAATGCAGCAGTATCTTATCTTCAGAGAAAACTTAGAACTGTTATCATAATATTTATACCTATCTATCATAATATAGATCTATATATGAGGAAAATATAAAAATTAACAATGCAAAACAGACTTCCTGTAAGATTTTGATTTTCTCAGTAAGGAATGTCATTGATCTAAATTAATCATTTCTCAACATTTTATGTAAAACATAATTTGAAGACTGATTACTAAAGGCTAGTTACAAGGATACAGATTCATACCAATCAATGCAATACTTGAATTCAATAATACACTTTATTTATAATGAAGATCAAATCAATTGGCAAAACACAACTTGTTTGAGGACATTCATATGAATCATTAACCAATATCTAATATAGGTTCCAGTAATTTTGATTAATTCTAAAGAATGACCTCACTTTTCGTATTATTACTCAAACTTAATTGGTTAACATTTTTCTTCCCTTTTTGATTGAATAGTAAGACAAATATTACCATATTTTCTTATATAATTAGGACGAAAATCAAACCCCAAAAATATGTATCACAAAAATGGGGTAAACTTTTTTTATTCAAATACCTTTACTTATGTTATTTAAAACCAATACACTATGATTTAGAATACAATAAGAATCTATCATAAAATATACTATACATTACACATTATTTGCTCTTCCAAATTTCTTTTAGTGAGCTTCGCAATTTTGTGTTTGTCACATCTTTTGGAAGCTCCTTGCGATTTCAACGGACAGTTCCAACAGCATCCGTTTTCAAAGAAGTGAGTAAATCAAAAAGTTCAGGGCTGCTATTGTAATTATCTAAGCCTATCAAATGCCCTTTATTCAGAAGCTTTTCTGATAAATTTAGCACTATTTTTGTAGGCTTGGTAAAGTCTTTCAAATCAACACCTTCTATTAGATTTTTTAAATCAGTGTCCTTTCTAGTATATATAGTAATACGAGAGTAGGCTGAAAAGTAATGCACACATGCTTGTAGAATGCAAATGAAATGTCTTTCAAAAGTGCGCCTGGTGGAATGTGGAAGTAACATCCCCCTTTATATGCATGCGCAGTTTTAACGCATTGCATTCATCCAGTATATTTTGAGTAGGGGAAGTATGGAGATGTGTTCTAGTACTATGCCACCGCGAGTTAAACAGCGTGCCGTTATCAAATTTTCAACTGCTGAAAAAGTGACTCCTACTGAGATTCATTGTCTTTTAAAGGCTGTTTATAGTGACAATGCTGTTGATAGGTCTACTGTAAATCTATGGGTAATAAAATGTTGTGTTTGCCAGCCTGGAAAAGCCATAATTGGTGGTGAAACACACAGTGGACGTCCAATTACTGCCACAGACGATAAAAATCACAAAAACATCAATGATTTGATTCAAAATGACCGGCGAATCACTCTAAAGCATATTGCAAACCATATTGGAATGTCTAGAATAGAATAGGGTCAATAATCTTGCAACATGACAACGTTTGTCCTCACACCTTGTGTGCGACTGAAGAGGCTCTGCAAAACCTGAAGTTTGAACTGATTCCGTACCCTCCTTACTCACCCAATCTTGCATATTGCAATTTTTATTTTTTCCTATAAACAAGAGAGACCTCAAGGGTAATCATTACACCTCAGATGAGGAGGTGAAGGCAGCTATCACATCCTGGATTCAAGAAAAGTAAGATTTTTTCAGTGACGGAATGAAAAAACTTGTTACACGTTGGGAGAAATGTGTTAAGCTTAATGGTGACTATGTTGAAAAATAAATATATAATTTTAAAGCTTAAGAATTGTACTTTATTGTACTTTTTGCCCAATCTTGCTATTTGTTTTTGTTCGTGTTCTACAAGCATGTGTGCATTACTTTTCAGCCTACCCTTGTATTCCATACATATCCTTACTTTGCCTCACAAAGTTGTAAAAGTAAGTAAAACACTCCATTTCAAAACGAGATCTTTTCTTTGGAATAAAAACTTTCCACGACAACCACCCTTTCCACAGAAGTTAACTCTTGTAAATAGAAATTTCAGCATCAGCTATGTAACTCTCTGAAAATTTCTTCAATAAATGATTTAATACAGGAGATATTTTAAACAATCGCATCTGATTCACTATATGTTCTATTGTCCACAAAGTGTAAAAATTTTAATAAAAGAGTGAACCGTTTTTCAGTCATCAGTTCATGAAAATTTGGTGTTTCTCAAATATTATTTTGAGAAAAATAGCTCGCAAATGTTGGTTTCTGCACAATTCCCTGAAGAAGAAGCACCCCAAAAAACAGCCTGAGTTCATTTTTGTCTGTTTCCAACCAGTCTTTATTGTGGCTTCTCCTTATAATTTTCTCCTGTATGGATTTTTTGCTTATTTTCTGCTCCTCGTATAAATTAGTTTGCAAAGCAATGTTCCATGATATCGTCATCTAAAAAATGATCAAAAATTTCAATGGGCTGCAGCTTACCGATCAACTCTCCTTTTGGACCAGGAACATGATTTGCAGGAAATCACGGTCTTGCTTTACCCGTTTTCAACCACTGAAAATCATGGTCAGCAGCACCATCACTATCTGCATCCTCTTCTCCGCTGCTCTCACTCTCAGATTCACTTCCACTCGATTCTTCCCTTAGTTCACCAAGACGTCTGGTAAATGTAGATGTTCTGCTTGTTCCTGCTACATTTCTAACAGAAATATTTCTCTCTTCACTTTCTGAATCATATTCTGAAGATCTAGATTCTTCTTCACTAACTTCTAAAAATTTTTGTATTACTTCTTCCGTTATATTTCCCTTTCTTTTTGACATAGTAAAAAGGGGCTTTTAAAATGTAAATATCCAATAAAAACATGTANATTACTAAAGGCTAGTTACAAGGATACAGATTCATACCAATCAATGCAATACTTAAATTCAATAATACACTTTATTTATAATGAAGATCAAATCAATTGGCAAAACACAACTGTTTGAGGACATTCATATGAATCATTAACCAATATCTAATATAGGTTCCAGTAATTTTGATTAATTCTAAAGAATGACCTCACTTTTCGTATTATTACTCAAACTTAATTGGTTAACATTTTTCTTCCCTTTTTGATTGAATAGTAAGACAAATATTACCATATTTTCTTATATAATTAGGACGAAAATCAAACCCCAAAAATATGTATCACAAAAATGGGGTAAACTTTTTTTATTCAAATACCTTTACTTATGTTATTTAAAACCAATACACTATGATTTAGAATACAATAAGAATCTATCATAAAATATACTATACATTACACATTATTTGCTCTTCCAAATTTCTTTTAGTGAGCTACCTCATTTGCAGATACATAAGAGAATCTTTGATAAAATATTAAAATTTCTATCACATTCAAAAACCTCCACATTCAAAATATAAGGACCTTTTTGAGTGGTGTAGAGCTATGATACAAATGACATTACTGCATCATCTATGATCTATCATTCATCGATCATTTTGAGAGGTCATTTTCCAATGATACAATAGTGCAATGATATTCTTGTCATGAACAAAATCATGAAAATATCTCCATGATGTTGAAAATGCCCTTGACATAGCAAGTTACCAAAAGTTGCATGAGTCGACTGTGGTATTTTATACAGATTAGATGATCCATTAACCCTTCTGTCCTCACATCGATTTTTCAAATACAAGTGCTTGCATGGGGTGTGTGGTAAACAGCATTTTTTTTCTTGATGAATAATTTTCCTTATACTTAATACATATTTGTACTGATAATTAATAAATAGCTACCACTTAACCTAGTACCCACTTTTGGTAAGTTCCCCTGCATAGCCAAGTGGGCAACGCAATTGACTTAGGCAAGAGCGGTCCCAGGTTTGATTCCTGGTGGGGGCTCATGTTTGAAATGACCTTAAGATGTCGAAGGACTTTAAATAATACTACTATACTATTAGGTAAGGGTTATCCTGGAATTTTCCCTGGGAAAATTCTGCATTTGGCTTGGAGGGTAACATCCCAAATATGTTATGGTAACAGGAAGGGTATTTTACCATAAAAATTAATGTCAGATCTAAAAAATATCCATTATTTTCAGCATCTGTAGTTAATATTGGACCTCTTAAAACTAAAGGGAGAAACTAAAGATAAAACATTCCAATTTTACAATTTAATTAGGTAGACCATGTAGCTCTTTAATTTCTATTTCATATAATATTCATAATTTACTTATACCATTTATTATATTTGCGCATATGGACCGTCATTTTTTATTGTTTCATGGAATCCTATGAGAGTTGTCTTAACTCGACCGCGAACTTACGAGTATTTGACAGTGATGTATCGTTGNTCTGATGACAACCTAGGTAGGGAACCTCATCTGATTATGAAAGGTCTTGTCAAATCCTGTGCAATTTCTTGAAGGTAATTTTGCCTATTCATATTCCTTGCCATATTGTAAGAATAACACATTTCATCTACAGTGTCCACTCCTCCTTTCATTGAATTATAAAATGTTATGATGTCTGTTTTATTCTGTTTTTTTTGTTGACAAATTTATAATAATGCCATGGTGCATGGTTGAAATCATTATAACATTTTTTTCCCCTTTTTTGGAATGTATGACACCAAAGTCATATTTTTCTGAAATGCAAAGATGCTCCTCTACTCTTCCCTGCTTTTTGCATTCAGAATCGGTGGTGGTAGTTCCCTCTTATTTTTCCTAACCATGTTTACCAGTGTTATTTTATGCCTGAGTAAATTCTATGCAAGAGGCTCGCTAAAAAACTAATTGACAGCTGTAACTTTTCTCCCTGCTGCTAAAACTGGCTTAGTAATTATATTACAATCTATCCAGCAGAGATTGTAAAATCACCAGAGATATTACAATCTCCGCTGGGCTATTGCTGACCTAATAGGGTCCTTGAGGTTGTGTTCCACAGTATATCTCTAAATTTGCCACATAGAAGATGCTGGAATCAATAAGGGCAAAAATTTTTATTCAATACTTAGCAGGTTTTCTTAGTAAGTACTGACGAAAATTGCCTCTCCCTCGAAAGCCAATGAGTTGTTCATCTAAAAAAGCAAATGCTCCTATTGTGCAATGCTTCAGAAAATTTTGAAAGCATCATTCTCTCAAAATACAATGGCCAGGAAGTCTCATTTAAGAAATATAAATTATAACTCAACCAAAGTTCAGGTAAAATAGTTAATTTTTTTGGCAAAAGTTGTAAAACCAGCTCCAGTTACTGAGAAGAAATTAATAGCACAATGGGAAAAGGAATTTCTTTTCGAATTAGCATTGTGGTTTACACACACCCCATACAAGCACTGGAGGGTTAATAAATATAATTTGCTCTGTAGAATTTGCTACCCAAATTGTAATACATAATAATTTTAATCAATTGCAATTGCAAATGTAATATAATGTTTTATGAATATCTGAATTTGCTCTGGAGGTCTAAAAAATTAATACAAATTGAGTAACATCTTCAAATTCAAAATCTTCCAATTATTATTTATAGTTAATAACAGTAATACATTTATTCAAAGTCTTGCATTTTGCAAACATTATCACAGCAAAATACCTTATGATTCTGCTCTGAAGTAATCAATTCTAAGCATCTTATTTCATTTTTGTAACTTACACACATATCAACAAACAACTAAAAATTAATCTGCTATATAGCAAATAAGATAACAAATAATAACTCATATGAATCTTCCTAAGATTGCAACCTTTTTCTGCTTCGTACACATTCAATCATATTTTCATATATTCCCTATAATTCCTAAGATCTAGCATATGTTCTCCATAGGATATCACTGAATATGTTCAATCGAATTTTTATCCATCCTCCTCAGACCATTTACACAAACAAACACACACACTTCAGATATCTTATCCAATTAAATGCTTTCTTGAAGACTTCTAGCAATGAAATCATCCATATGTTTTAATAAACATAATGATTCTATATTGTCAAATATAGAATGGATGGATCATTCATAGTCTGATAGATTACATCATCAATTACTATTTTTGATGGAGGACTAAATGCAATCTCTGACAGAATAGCACATTGGCAATTGAAGTAAGAAAATTGATATCACAAATTATTTTTTATGAAAGATGATGATAATAATAATATTTATAAAATATAATATTTGTATAGAATGATTCCAAAGTATGGGCTTAGAATATGAAGGACAAGGTGAATGGAAAAGATAGCTCCAGTAACTAATACAATACATTAGTACATTAGTAATTAAATTAATATTTTTGGAGATAAAGGCATGTCTGGAAAGATTTGGGACAAGGTCATAGCATGGTCAAATATCCATCACTTGTATTTATGCAAGTCTTCATTTGCTGTTGCTACAATAACAAATGGATTTGGACAGCAAAGTAATTTTCCAAAATACAGGCAGGCCTTGTCTTTTGCTGGGATTATGTTCCTGAAAATTCTACAAAAAACAAATTCACAAAAAAGAATTGATAGAGGAAATGGGACATGCAAGTTTTGATTCTAATCCTGGTAGAAATGGTCTAAGATGAAATTTCTTTCATATCGGTGAGAGCAGAAAATAGTAAAGTTACAGCAAACATATTTATTCACAGGAGATATGATGTAATAAATTACTTAAAAATGTAAAATAAGATATTCCTTCCATTTATATTAAAATGAAATATTCCTTCCTATCATTTCTTGTATTTAGATCATATTTTGTATCTAGGTTCATCTGTAGAAGCACACAAATATTTTGTATTTGCTCAGTTTAAAAAAAATGCAATTACATAAAAAAGCAAGGACCACTCCATGATCTTTAATTGCGTTAGTACAAAATGCAAAGCCACAAAAAAGGGCATGGCTGCAAATGATACACCACAAAAAAGAAAAGCATACAAAAGATAAACCTGCAAAAGACAACACCTACCTATAACACTAAAATACAGTAGTATGTGTTTGCATAACTCAATACAACTATCGATCAAAGTTACATATACCTGATTTTTCCTATACCCTAAATACAGATACAAAGAGAATGAAGATCTGATAGGCCAAAATATGTTCCTACACAATCAGAGTGGAAGCTTACGGAAACACAAATGGTAAACATTTAGAGCATTTGCTATGATCAAATCCTAATAGTCTCAAAATACTTAAATCTCCATGATAACTCATTTAATTAGTCTCATTCCCATTCACTTTTTGTTATGATCACTTGACTACAACTTCAGGTGAATTGATGACCAAGAAATCGAATCTCACTGCATCTAACAAAGACTTGAAGTTTTTGGATCCAACCACCAATAATCTGATAATACATACTGCTCAATAAATTCCCAAGTGCATACATATGCATAAATAAGTGCTATATTACAGTAAAAAATCATTAATCACCTGACTTCTATAAAAAAACTTTCAAAAATACATAAATCATACACCATATTTATTGAATACAAAACTTGTACTAGTTCCACAAAATTAATATACAGGAGGTTATTAATTATTAGGAGGGAGGTATATACCTATAATGTATATATGTACAATCAGTGCCAGTAAGAGAACGTCTGGGACATTCATTTGAAGCTACCAATAATTTAGAATTGGTTACATTAAATAACAATGCATAGATAGTAAAATTTGTACATGTACAACATATTCATAGAAGAAATTGTTAAACCATTAGAAATGTTTAAATTCAAATATCAACAGCTTGGCATTTAGCTAACTACCATTAGATGCATTAATATCTACACAGATTGTTCTGTAATAAAAAAAAAGATGAGTTAGATTCAATAAGGAAAATTTACTTATGGTGGTCAGTGAAAGAACATAAAAAATTGAAATATAATTTATGGCCGAGACGAGCTGATTATATGATGAATTAAATCAATACATTACGCAACAGAAAATTAAAATAGAAGAACTTGATCACTAGTGTGTAATAGAGACAAACTAATTAAAATGATAATGAAGAATAAAATACTTAAAAGAGAGAGTAAAATGAAAGAGATTGCCAAAGGATTTTTTAAAAGAAAAATGTTGCAGGGGATTTGGACAGCATGAAGGATATGTTTATGAGGACTAGAAATATTTTAGTTTATTAGCTATGAGGCTGCATGAGAAATGATCATGGGATTCTAAAGTGTTTCAATTCAATTATAAAAATAAAAGAAGATGATGTTCAACAACAAAAATGTGCTTAAACCAATAATGAACAACTATTTAATCACAAAGTCTGTACAAATTAATAGGTTTTTTGATTAAGCAGTTACTTTCCTACATGATTCAACCTAGTATTGCCCAAAAACTTTCATTTCAATAATGAATCTTAATGATAACATCATAAGTAACAAATTCAAAGGATGATCTACTCACAGCTCTTTGGTTCTTCATATGTGTCCTCTGAAAATAACATTCTGACTTCTTCTTTCACAGATACAAACACTTCATGAGTTATCTCATGCAGAATATCTACCACATACTCTTCCGTTAATTCATCATAAATCTCACGTTCTGAAAATTGTGAAAGTAATAGTAATCCTCACATTGGAATGGATAAATTTTTATAATTGTCAATCTATTTTAAGTTAGAGGGACTTACTTTTTGTAGGCAAGTGGCCAAAGAGTTCACACAGGGCTGGATTAAAGGCATCAACTTTTTTGTACCCTAATTTTGGCATAACAAGGGATATTAGATTTATATATAAATAGTAACCAAAGCATCCATCTCAAATGAAAATTTTCATTCATGCTCACCATGACTAGGTTTCCTTCCCCATACATACACCCTAACAGTATAATAAGCAGAACTTGTAGATTCAAGTTCACTAGACCTCTCAAATGTCCAACCTCGTGTCATGAAAAGATTATGAGCAATATTCTTCGTTTGGAAATAATTAGCAAGCTTGTATACATTCCTGCAGGTAAGAAATTTCAAAAAAATGATGTTTTGTAAGTGAGAAAGATTCACATTCTCAATAAATGGAAAAATAATGATTGAGATTGTGAGAGTAAAAGAATTATTCAATAATTACCTAACTAAACCATCAACATCCTCTCCCAATAGCTGGAATACAAATCCTTTTGAGGCAAAATCTAATAATGTATAACATGGTCCACTTAGATGATGAACAGCCTAGAAGAAATAACAACAGAAAAAGATTAGATGATAGGATGATTAGATAATAGTTATTATGAATACTGTATTATTGTTTATAAATGATTAATTATTGCTGCAATACAACATTATTTTTAAAGAATTGAATTACTGTGGTTTTAACATTTTATTCCTGTGTTTTTTTACAATATGACTAGTAGAAGATGTACTTGCTTAATATATAGTACAGTTTATTTTGATTACTTACAATTCTTTCAAGAAGCATCCTTGTCTTTAGATAATAACCATGATAGTGCTGGTGATTCACAGATGCGAAAGCACATAAACCATTGAATCCAACTCTCATGTCACTGTAAAAGATCAATATTTCTGAGCAGCAAAAACTTGAACAGATCACTGTTTGTATTATAAGCAGTAAAGAATTTCAAGGAACCATTATTTATATCATCATATCGATGATTAACTTTTCTAAGCTAGCAAAAATTCAACGCATAACTCAAAGATGCTAACGGGTTTTATTAATATTATAAATTCGATACTTACTAAGAGCCGCTCAGCAATAAGAATTTTACAGCAAACTTCAGACCATATTCCTTCACTATTTGAGGATGGCATTCTTCCAAACAAGGCAGAAGAAGACAATTGCCATATTCCAATGGGCTGGCATTTATTGCAATGTAATCACTTTCGTGCTGACCCTCTTCGCATCGAAGTTGAAATAGTATTTCCTCTTTTTTCAGAAGAGTAAAATTGAATAAGTTTGGATTGAATGGTTCGCCTATTTTCTGGATAACCTGAGGCTCACGTCGCTTCGTTGCCCTGTCTTCATTCAGCTATAAAATGAAGGCTGTTAAAGTCTGTAGGATTTATCAAAGTATCTATGTATTTTATGCTTTACACTTGCCTGTGCTACAAAGGAGTATTTTCCTGGTAGCTCTTTGGAAGCCTGAATTTTCAATTTATACCGAAATACTCCATAATCGTGAGCCTTTTCCCATGTATAACGAAGAAATGAATCTAGTTTGGATTCACTTTCTTCGTACAACTTAAAATTCAAATCTTTATTACTGTAAGTTAATTTTGGGATATCTTTCCAACGTGACATTGTGCCTTTCGTATTTTAAATGAGCATTACCATTAGAATTCCCGGTAATATGCAAGTTTACTACAAACCTTTTATGGTAATAAGGAGAAGCATCTACACGGAGAAACTATTGTGTCTAGATTGAGGATATGTATGGAATTCTGCCATGTGGACGCTTGGATAGGCTGATAAAACCCAAATGTGTTTCATCAGTCTAGCTACATCTTACGTGAGGACAGCAACAAGTCCTTGTCGCATATCAGTCTAGCGAAGTTTCAGCTGGCTGGACATTCATTGCCGTTGTCGCGACACTTGAACGCGCGACTCTTTCAGCTTGAAGATGATTGAATGATGAAAGAATTAAAATAACTTACGTGGATGATGTACAAGTACGGGGAATCATAAAAATTGTTTAAGCAATACAGTAGTGACATAAAGGTAATAAGAGAAATGTGTACACAGTATTACTTCGATGAACACCGCATAGAACGTTTTAGATAATGATTAATTAAATAACGATTAAAGCATATTGAGACAGGGAAACGACTAAAGACTATCCAATGGAGAGGAAAAGGCTCTTGTTAAATATACTGACTACGCTGAAATATTTCATTTTTAAATTCTGCCAAAGATATGGATAATGAACTTTATATGGTACTAAGTAATAACTTGCTTTCTGTATGGACAGTATATCCACTATACTCGGCTGAATTTCGACACTAAACAGTCTCCGAGTAAACGCACCTACAGCATGGGTAAAAGTCATGCAAAAACGTCAAAGGTTGAAACTACACGTATTATGTCAGCGAATTCTTCCAGAGCAAACGAATATTTTACATACTGAGCCAAGATATTTAATTTATTTCAAACTTCGTGGCATCGTGCCGTAAAATATCTAACAAGCAAAAGCTAGTCAGCGATATCATATGAGAAATTTACTTGCAGGTGTTACTTTTATAGCGCGTTTTATAATGGTATGGCTCTTGTGATATGTATTTATACCCCATTAGCAGGAAATTTTTGAAAAATATAGTTATGGAATTTATCGTTAAGATATATTCGACACTACCATCGAATCCATTTTGTTCAATCAGATATAGGGCTTCACCATTTGGCAAATCTTGGTCTGCTCTTTACGTGAACATTTGAGATTTTGTAGATCTATACGCAAGAAAAATGCTTGTATGGGACCGAATTTGGAGTAAAATAACAATATAAGATATGCTTATTAGATGAGAGTGGTGAGAGATGGGTAAATATTGCGAAGGGGTCCACCAGCGAAAAAAATCATAGTTCAAATACGATCATTTTAAGTGGGTGAAAAAAAATAAAGACTGGTGGACCTCATCGCAATATTTACCAGAGATGAATGGGTTATTTAGTAAAAACGCGTAAGTTATAAAAACCGGAAGAATTTAAGTATCGGAAATCCGGCAAAAGATTCGGAAAGAAATTACCGATATTATACGATACGTCACGAAATTAGCATCCTGAGCAATTTTTCAAATAACGGGTTATATTTATTTCCCGAGCCGATAAAAACGTAACACTTAAGCGGTCCAGTACATTTATGCAGACTCGCAAATGTGTCGGCATGCACCTACGATGGAATATTCGTTTCTAACGTAGGTCGTCAGGATGCACAGGCGAAGCGGCTAACATTTATTTTGGGACGAAAATAACTTAAAATGGACACGCTTCCTGAATTACTATGCACCAGCCACAGAAAGGAACGAATAAGTCGAGATAAATAACACACAGATCGGCCTATCAGTGGATTAGATGGACAAAAAAAAAATAATGTTGGATAATTCATTGGTTATATCCCACGACTTATCTTTAGTTCTCTCTACTCCATTCCTCTCACAAGACACGATTTTCTTACAAATTCCTCCATAGATTATTCAGGAAACTTTGCCATGAAAGAACAATAGATTACATGTTGATGAAATGTCTCTGAATCTAAAATTCAGATTTTTCTACGGGTTGTTTACGAACGAAGAACAGGGAAATGTGGAAAAAACAATTTCTTCTTGTCGAGATTTATTAAATTTGATTTGCGATGTGTTAACGTTACATAATTACGAAATCAGCTTCGCGGATAGATTTTTATCTTCTACGCTAGCAAAACAGTTATCCATTTATTCAGTGAACGCAGATTCCGCTTGATGACTCCAGCTGATCTAATTATCCCTTGTTTACTCAGCGCGTAACAGAGGAGCTGCTGTTAGGTCACTATTGCACGACTGATAACTAACAGAAAACTTTCCCTAACGTAATATTCATCGTTATGATTTTCGTAACTGCGCGACTCTTGCGTGTTAAGTAAGGGGATTGCAAATCACTGCTGTGGAAGCTCGCGGTTCCAGAAACCATGTCTTCCGGGTCGTTTTCACTTCGTGTAGCTTTAATGCTCATAGAAAGACAACCGATTCCATGCCAATAAATGCAACTAAGTTGAATATTACGCTCAGAAAAACATTCCGAACTAATTTTACCAACTGGTAAAATTATACGGGAAGCATTTACATGCATTGTTCTTCTAACAATGACTAACTTGAAATAAATTCAGCCCCGAATTAAGTAAAATGGCCTTATACTCAAAGGTGATACCTTTATTTATTTCGAATAACAGTCACAATTACATCAAATAGGCATTATTTATGGCTATTTGCTTCATTAGTCTATTTTGGGTAAAGGATAAAGTGACAGCAGTAACATAAGGCACTCTGCAAGACACAAAAAGATAACATAGAGGTAGAAAATTAGCTCATCATGATATGGTCAAGGTTAAATGATGGTTATGGGTTCTCATCTATTTTGTTGTTTTGTAATCAAGGAAAATATTTTCCTTGAAACAATTTCCTTACAATATAATGACTACACATTTGCCTAACATTATCAAAAAGGTTTTCCATCTCTAAAAATTCTGAAATTATCATCTTGTCGTAACTTTGAAAGTAAATCATGATAGAAAAAATTAGTAACCTATGACACAATACCAACGTTTGGATGAATGCTTGAACAATAAAATGTAAAGACTGTTTAAAAATGAGAAAGGTAACACATTTGTACCTTGATATGCCAATCAAAAAAGATATAAATAATTTCTGACTAATACAAATGAAAGATTTTTAGCACCACGAAAACGACCGCTATAAATATCAATATAAAAGATTACAAAAATTCACACATACACACTTTCTAGCCATCTTATCCAGGTATAAAAGGTTATATTAGTGCAACAACATTGTTCACCAAACTTACAAATAGAAACAAGAATAAAACTTTGTGAAATCCTTGGTCTGGTTGGCCTGCTTACAATTTTTGGTTTGTATATATTTCTTGAGATCCAACTATACTTTCAATAATCAACTACAGCCAATAGGCCAACTTTAAATACAATAATACAGGGACAGTACAAGCTTCCATAACAGGCAAAACAAAAGGCAGATCAAGACGATTCACAGGCAAATCCCCCACACAATATATTTTAAGAAATTTTAGGTATACAGGTTCAAAATTTTCTTTAAAATTGAGCATTCAAATCTATATAAATTAGGGTTTTATATGAGCCAATATTTTGACATTTTTAATTTCACGTTATAAAAATTTGAGTTCTTCTCAAAAACAATTATTTCAACGATTTTAAGCAAATCATACGATTATTAATTATAAAAGGTCACAATATGTATAAAAAACTATCATAAAGGCAGTACCTACAACAATCTAGCAGCCAGCAAAGCTGCTTTTTGGGGGGAAAGTTATGCTTTAAAAAAGGAGGTACTGTTCTATTCACCCCCAACACAATGTGACGTTGTATTACGCTGGTTACTATGCTGATAAAAACAATTGTTGACAACTGTGAACAATTGTAATAGCTGATAAACAACTATGTAGTAGCCCAACCTGAATAACAAACCATAGTGGAGGAAAGGGGTTGTAATTAAGCAATATCAGAGAGGGATGATGATACAAAATGTCACTGTAACATGTGCAAAGTACAGTCTTCTATCTCCAACAGAAAGCTGAATACAAAAAGTACAGGCACATAGGAGATGGAAGGATGGTCAGTAATAAAGATTCTGATCCAAAACCTTCCTAGTTTAGTGAGTACTATTTAAAGAGCACTCTCTACTCCATTGTAATGAGCTGCCTTCCTGAGATGAAAATATTACAACAATTTCAACAAAGTAATTAGTAGTATAAAACAAAAGTTGATCTAAACAGTGGGGGAATTCAGAGACATCCTTTATGCTGAATAACTATAAAGTATACTACATTTTTTACGTATGTAAACAGATCTTGTACACAATGACTAAAGATAGCAAGCTGTAGGGTAAAACTTAAAGATGTTTAGAAGTGGATTCGACTATTGTAATAACCAACAGTTTACCTATAAAAATAAGATAAGTGATTTATTTTGCAGATAACCACCGTTTTCTGGTCCGAATTACCAATTGTCAAGGAACTCAAATCCAGTCTTTGGGATGTCCTGTGAAAGAATAAATAAATCAGTTAAAAGAAACAGGGAATTATGATAGGGCATCCAATTTTCTAATATTATTACCTGCGAAGGATTTAAATCCACATTGAATGTAGCAAGAAGATCAGCTGAAGCAGACGGAACCAAAGCAGGAGTATCAGATACTTTTGCCTCGATTACAGGATACTGCTCAACTTTAGCCTCTTGGGAGACATCCTTATTCTTCTTAACAATATCGTCCTCTTTTACTCGAGTAAGAAGGGCCATCTCCTCTTCATGAGCACCATGATTGGCAGGCTCCTCCCAAGTTCCGATGCTTTCTCTGTCAGCCTCTTTGGTCTCCGGTGAACGATTTTCCTTTTTGGGTTTCGGTGGTGGCGGTGGCGGAGGTGTTTTTGGTTTAGCTATAACCGTTTTTGGCTTGATTTTGATAACGCAACTTCCTCCAGGTTTAACTAAGCTTTCACTCTCACCTTTGGATGATTTGGATGTTTTGCCTTTCGGGGGCAACTTTAACACTGCAGTTTTACTGCGTAATTTTGAAAGAAAATTTTCTTCCTGAACTACAGACTTATTCGAGTCCTTTTCATTCGGTGATTTAGATTTGTTAGGGTTAGAGGGGTTTTTCACGCTTGAGCCACCAAGCACAATACTCGGAGGTTCAAAATTTTCAATTGGTTTTGGTGCTCTCTTCGGAGGACTGGGTTTTGGTTTACTCTTAGTTGGCTGAATGGTTTCAGTATTTCCTGTTTTGTTGCATAACACATTTAAATTCAATTGACTTTGAGTCATCCACGAAAATGGAGCTGAATGCTCATCTCTCCAAGTAAGGCTCTAAAAAATAAGCAGATTTCAGTGAATAATATAGTATAGATACAATATGAATAAATTAAATTGATGATTATAAACTCACCACTCCTTTTCCACCTTCTTCATCAACAACATATTTCTCTCCAGTTTGGAGTCGTAGTTTCGGGAAGTACTCATAATCTGGATTGTCTTGTGGATACGCAGCGTATTTTAATACAGCTTCTGGATGAATTATAGTTTCGTCCATCACCTGCCTCTGTTCTTTTCGGCTCAGACATTTCCACACTTCTTCGTATGCTTCCTTTTTCACTTGAATATCTGCACTTATTCTTCTAGCTAACTGATTAATTGAGTTAAAATACTCTTCAGCTATACTACAAAGAGATGTACTCATTTTTAGTATTGGGCGTGTCTTTCAGGATGCTAAACATCCATTCCTGTTTCCTGCTTCCCCTGACGGCAGCTTTAGTGCATACAAACTAGACCTAACGAAACGTCAACACTAATGAAAAATTTCACGGCGTAGTCTTCATGAAATGGCGAATGCTTGACCGAATGTTATTTCGGTGTTCTTTTGTCAGATGTATATTTTGTTTGGTGCGTTTACAAACAGGTGGGATATAAGGACTTGAGTGAAACGTGCTAACTTTTGTGTGATAGAACCGAAATATCCTGAATAATTTTCGCTCGGTTTTAGATTTAGTTTCTCAGAGCTAAGTATTGAGGCATCGAAATGCTGGAGAATCTGGAAAAGTCGATGCTTAAAGCTTTGAGGAAGGAAGGTTGTTGTGAAAGGTGTTGTATGAGATTTATTGGAATAAAGGATCCTCATTATTACAGAGATTTGAATATAATAAGAACAAAGGTAGTTTGTTGTTTTCATTTTCAATTACATTGCTTATATATTGAGCCTAATTATTGCCTCTCTTCGCAGTTCAAAGACATTTTTGATCAAAAAGACGATGCGGATGATCATGAGGTGAAAAAAAGCAAATCAAATCCCTGTATAGGATGCCTTAACCTTCTACTAGATTCCAATGATTATGAAAAGGTTAAGATTTAATTCTATGAATACTTATGAATATTTTCTGAATTATACCGTTCAACATCGTTACAGAAAGTCTTATATTAAGCATATGTGAATTTCAGATTTGCTGCGAGGTAGAGGAGAACGGTTACGATGCCAGCTCATTTACCTGCGCATTGTCGCTTCCAGTTTCCCTGCAAATAAGAGAAAAGTCTATGTTGCTCTACTTATCGCATAATTTCTGTAAAGGGCAAACTAATAATTATGGTAAGAAGAAATGGAATATCGGAGTGTAAATTTAATGTGTAGAGTAATGGTATTAAGTATGTTAAGATTTTAAAAGGTTTTAAAGTCTGATAAAATTTATGATGAAAATTTACAAGCTTACTTTACCTACAGGATTTACCCAGTTTGTAAGTCTTAAAGATGCATGGAAGTGGACTTATGCACCGAATATTGCAGAAAGATTAAACAAAAAATTTGACAGCGGAATTGACCAAGATTTCTTTGTTGAAATAAATGTAAATTATTGTGATGATGAAAAGGAGTGTTCTTGTTTGTAAGTATAACAAATCATAGAAAAAGAGCAAACCTGACTATTAGTCACACCTGTTCTTTTTCATCATTTTCCTTCCTTTATTGCTTAATGGGGATGTTAAAGTATTTTCCCAATGATTACTTTTGAAATAAAGAGGAAACTCTGTGATTGTTATCCATCTATATGTTCTAATTAAGTATGAAGTTTTATCCTTGGGTTATCTTGATCTGTCTCTCTTCCTATCTATTTTTTTAACACAGTTTTTAAACTTATATTTATCAATCCATTTAATATCTTATTGGAGATTTTGTGCCTTTTCAAATTTTGTTTCTTATAATAAGTATGCAGATGTATGTAAAGTTCGCATTCTTTAATCCTAAATTAACTGCATTCATAGGTTGAAGATGCATCCAGATATATTTGTTCCAAGGTCAAAGCACCCCCGAAAGTATGGGGGTGAAATTTACACAAGAAAGGCTGTGGACTCAGTATTTCAAAATACAACATACGAGCAGTTCCAACCTTTTTATCCCTGTCCACCTGAAATTCCCACCAATTCAGCCCAGTATAGCCAAACAACATGCTATCATAATTCTATTTATGTTGCAGGTAAGCTTGATAACACATAAGTTGAATGTTGTTTTGCCTCTGTTGTCTGACGTTATCATTCAACATATGGGAAGAGTTTCATTTTATGCTCTTGATGCCAATTGATCATATTTTTTATTTTTGTTTCATATAGTACCATGTTTTTCTATGTATGTAAAACATTTTGAAAGCCTTTTTTTGTTCTTAAAGGTCGTTATAACAAATTTTCAAGGGTACTAAGTCAGACCCCATGGGTGATAGATGGAGAAAGAAGGGTAGAATCTTCTGTTCAGGAATTGATATGTACATGCCTCATAAGAGAGTCAAAAGCACAAGGTATTTTATTTTTATTTACATTTTCACTGTTTTAAATAAAATCCAACAATATAAATATAAATGAACTATAAAACTAAAGCTGCAATAATTATAATATCTTAGAATTTTTGCTTAGATATTTTATGGAGATAGGTTGAAATATTTATTATTAATTATTCCTAAAGGAATAGTTTATTAGTTATTCCTAAAGGAATACCACTTAAATTTGACTAGTTTCCTAATTTCTATTTTCATATCATACTTCATTGACATAGTTATGGTTTAATTTGAACATTTTTTCTTCTTCTGTTAGATAGGTCTTTTTTTAACAATGTTGACATTTACATTTAAAAATTATGTAGATTGAACCCAATTCATCAGTTTTATATTTGTATTTCAACAGCTTGATGCATGGAATATATTCTGAATTATAAGTTTCTTTTGCTATTTTAAGATGCTAAGTTCTCTGCCTCTGGGAGAGAAGACGTTGATGTCAGAACTTTGGGTAAAGGACGTCCATTTGCTGTGGAACTTGTAAATCCACATCGTGTTCATCTTACTCCCCTTGAACTGAAGGCCTTGCAGGATGAAATAAATGAAAATTCAGAGGGTAAAATTGCTGTGAGAGATCTTCAGATAGTTTCCAAGTATGTCTATTATGACATTTTTTGTTTATTGTGATGTTGTGTTGTTATGAATTTTTATCATATTTCTGACCTAACGTCTGTTACCCCAAAATAATTTCAGAGATGAGCTCTCCGAACTTAAGGATGGAGAGGAAGGGAAGGGGAAGCGATATGCTGCTCTCTGTGTTGCACTCACTCATCCAGCCCCAGGTGCCCTAGAATCTCTTCCAGAAAAAGCCAAGGATTTAGTCCTACATCAAAAGACCCCAATTAGAGTGCTTCACCGCCGCCCCCTTGCAGAAAGATTGAGGACCATTTTTGATGCTAGTGCTGAAGCACTGCCTTCAAATTCTAATGGTGATGAAAGGTTATACTTTAAACTTAAAGTTCGCACGCAAGCTGGAACTTATGTCAAGGAATTTGTTCATGGTGACTTTGGACGGACACAGCCAAATTTAGGTAGTCTTCTGGGGGTTGAAGTGGATATCTTAGCTCTTGATGTTGAGGTGAGTTCTTTAATATAATGGAAATCACTTTGTTTAATTGATTATTCATTTCTTCAATAAATTCTTGAACTATAGTCACTTTCCGATTGGAAGAATTTGTAATTCACTAAAATATTTAAGTCTTAATTTTATTATATGCTGATGATGATGTAACTGCTATGTAAATTTAAATTAAGTTTATGAGTGGATTATGAAATGGGCCAACTATCGAGCTTCATGGTTATTTGCCTTTAAACCTTTCATTTACATTTGCATGTCTTTTCAGGAAGTAGAGCTTGACTGGCCAAAGGAAGTACACTATGGTTGACTTGGTTCTGTGAAATATTTTTAAAATTATTTAAAATTGTTGACTGCTTGGCAAATAAAAGATTGGATACAGCCTCAAATCCATTTCTGTAATTGTTTTAATTTAAAATGAGTTTTTAGGGACTTAAAGCTTACATTCTTTTAACTCTTTTTCTGACAAGTAGGAGTTTACCTGTGTGGTTGCTTAATAAGCTGATATACCAACCTATTATATATGAAAAACAAATCATCTAGATTTAATCACTGAAAGACCACAATTCCAAAATGAAAGAAAAATGTAATAGTTATAAATAAATAAGATTAGTGACTTATAAATACATTATCAAAAGTCGTAACTGTAAAGGCTTGAAGAAAATCACTAAAGGGAAATAAACTGATCAATTAAACCTTAACAAAGGAATACTAGAAGACACACCAATGTATTATAAAATTTGTAAAATATGAAATGACCTTACTATGTACAAAATGGGACCATCAATGGGTTTCCAAACACAGGCTTTGAAGGGAATGAGATCTCATGAAATCATTTACAAGAATTCTATCGTAATCTTAGACTGAATTATTTCCCTATCTTCTACGAAAATTTAATGATAATTGAAGTATAGGTATAGTATAAAAAATATATTCAAACACATTTTCAAGCAAACACATAAACAAGAGAAATAAATAATATAATAATCCTACGTACGAAACAAGCAGAATCTGAGATAAAATGTTGAATATGCGCATTAATTCTCTCCATGAAAGTAGTACTGCCAACTCTCCAAGCCTGAAAATGAGGACATGGGAATTAAAAAATTAGGATGCCTATCCTCACGGAATAAATAATGCATTTACATACTCTCATTTTATTTTGGAAAAAATTGTCATATTTGTTAACGGTTTATCATAAGTTATTTTTGATTTGTTATATTTTTCCTTGGATGTAATTTTTCTCAGTACATTGTGGTTTATTAATAATTATGGATAAAAATCTTTGCATGACATGCCATGGTAGATAAATTTTGAAAAACTTCTTTCTTTATCTCACTGAATGTCATTTTATCATTGAAAATATCTTATCTTTGAAAAAAGTCTACTAACAAAAGCAATATATGAATTGGAAAACAAAATTTGAGCAAACTCTAACAGCCCTAAGAATACTTCCTCATTGGTTAAATTAATTAGATGATGATGATCTTGGGTCTCCCCAATAAACTGTTCAGTAGACCGCAATTTTACAGTTACATGAAACTAACTTTAATTGCAATAATATGTAGGGTCCTATCAAAGCAGTGAACCCTTCTGCTTCATAAATAGGTAGTTCATGGTCAAGAGTCCTTATCCATTCTCGATTCTGAAATTAAAAGGGTCATTATTATCAGGATCCTTAGTTTCTATTACAATTTTTTAAAGTGTAAAACAAGTCTAAACCCTTTACATTACTTTGACATACCTTTAATTTAGAGGCCCCTAATTATTGAATCCACACCCAATAGTCTCTTTCAGAAACATCTATCCAAATGAAGAAATTTCCTTCAATAGATTTATGCTTTTATTCAGATCTTTAGTACAGGCATGGTATAAATACTGGATAATTATTTTGAAATATTCCCATTTATCACTATATCCCTCCTCCTTCTCTAACATTACTTTTATCCCTATAGCAATGAATTGACATGGTTTCTTTCTGCCTTAATATTTTACCAAAATAAACTTTAAAAACTCTCCATAGAAGAATTGTCTTTCCTTTGTGCCTGACAATTAATAAGATAACTTTCAATGAAAACATTGTCAAAAAGCTTTTAAATGTTAGAAAAATCTGGGAAAAGAAAACATTTTATTGTTGGAAAAAATATCTACCAATCTTTCAATGGCTGGCATGATGGGGAATGCAGTATTTACAAGCCATAGAGTTCCACACTGTAAGAAGGATCAACAAGAAGGACTTAACCTCCTTAGAGGCAAATTGCCTGGTAATCTGGTCATACAATCTTGATCGTAAATATGATCTACAGAGCCCTTTACACCTGACCTGAAGCAAAATTTATAAGAGGTTAAAGGGACACTTTAACCATATAGAACCTGTTAATGTTTTCCATATATTAAGAAGAATGTCCATTTCTATTTTTCTTCAAAAGTGAGTTTAGATGTTTTCTATGAACAATCCAAGTTGATACGTTATTGTTATATTGTTGATGACTGTGCTCTGCTGCTGGTCATTGGGTGTTTAAAAGTGGTGATTACAAAAAAAAAGAGTCAAAAAGTACTCTATTTACTTAATTTTGAGGACTTTAAGTCCAAAGTAATTTTTTTTGAATTTGTCTTCCTGAATTTAACGTTGAGTCATCTTCGGAAGGGTGCTTCCAAAAAATTGGAAATATAGTGCCTGTGGTATGGATGTGTTCACCACTCCAAGCCTGTCTTTTGGGGATTCCTCTATTTTAGTATCCTTATATTATAACTTAAGAAGATAAGATACTTTCTTTGGATTATTTATTAGCTATATAATTCTTTATTTTATTTATAGTATCTTGATAATAGAGCAAAACAAACTGATTTTATGTTTAAAATTTTCTGAAACTTTGATGTTCCTTAATATAAATAATCAAGGAGGAGTTAAAAATTAAAGAGGATTAGTTTCATCATAGCTTCATATAATGTTGCCCATATGCACTTTACTTGGTAAAAAATGGCATGCAAACAGTGATACGTTTGACACACCTGTCATAGAGATATATATTACCTCTATTTATTCAGTTTAATAATGAATCATGATTAATAAATGTTAACTGTTGCTTTCCCATAGTCAAAATATAACCATTTTAAGATCATTCAAAGTGTGAAAGAAAATATTCTCATACTGTATATCATGGAGGAGATTCTTTATGATGGTATTATTCATTTGAATGATTACACAAAATGAGGTACAGAAAAAGGCAGTGAGCAATTTTATTAGAAAGATAGTTTAAAAAGATAAACTTCCCACGAACCATTTTACATCAATCACGCCAACAGTAAAATGAGATATCCTCAATAAAATGTAGTAAAATAGCAAATATGATACATGATAATTTTTTACAAGGTAGAATTGTATACATCTATGTTTTACTAAAATAAAACATTTATGTACTTTTTGATACAAATACTGACAATCACATTGGTCCATAAAGAGTAAGCTGAAAAATCACTCTTACTATTAGATACTTCCAAGAAACATCACAAAGCACTATAAAACACTGCTCACTGTAGAGTTTTAAACTTTTAACAAAGATGATGTTAACATATGTTTATTTTAGTTACATTATCAATTTACATAGCAACTTCTGGTACCCATCCAACAAGTTCAAAAGTCAACAAATTTCAAGATCAAGTTTGAAAGACATAGTGAAAGATTTTTTATACAGAATAACAATACTTTTAATTCTTCAGAGACCTTAGACATTAGAATATTAAATTGCACAGCTTAGAAGGCATCAATTAGCAATAACAAGCAAAAGCAGAACAATTATCGCATGGTCACTGGATCCAACAGATTGACAGACTAAGATCAAGTGTGCTTATTCCTGTCATCTATTCAAATTTTTATTTGTACAGAGATGAAGGATGTAATGGAACGAATTCAATGGTGAGAACCTTAAAAGGGAAATGATAAAAGAATTTACTTATTCAGCTTTAGGTGATAAAGTTTCAAGGAAATATAAAAGAATAGCCATTAGGAAATCAGAGTAGGAAATTTAGAAATATTTTTCAATAAATTAGAATAGTTATGATGGATTTATGAATCGGAACTCACAAAGATATATAAGCTGATTAAGCATGAAAAGAGGTTAATATAACCAAGAGTTAGGAAATTGATTCAGTATAGAAGGCAGAATAAAAGTGAAATAACCAAAGAAACAGCAAGTTATCAATGATTACCTTTGTGTCTAAAATTAAGGAAGTAAGTACAGATTTTCCATGTATAAGACACTAATATAGATTACTCAATCATAAGGTCTACAACAATAAGTTTCACAGTTGTAGATACTCTGAGCATTAATGATGCTTTACATTAGAATCGAAAATTACACAATTAATGATACCTTAATTTTCTAGATTACTTCATGCAAGCTTTTCACACAATATATTTCAGTTTCCTTAGGAAATGATTTTCATTGCAACAACTATGACTTGACTTATTGAGCAGGTAATCTAATTGAAGAAATTTAGGTCAACCACCATTATATGGCTCAGCCATCTATCAATAAATAGATTTCATTTGTAAATCTCTTAAGGAAAATATTCTTATGTGATTGACCTGCACAGTATTGAATATATCTTTTATGGCACAATAATTCACTAGAATCAAGAAACATTTTTCTAAAGTTTCTCATGTCTAGGTTTTTGAACTGTAGCACTAATTTATACAAAGATAAGGTTATACAGTCTTTATGGCAAATTTGCCATTTATGTACCCTTTTAACCATAATATTGATTATATGTACACCCAGATGTACAAATGAAAAATAGAATGACAATAATGTACTATTTAAATTCTGATGATTAAAGGCAAATAATTCTTAGAACTCATCAGAAAATCAAGAGTCCAAAAAGAAGTATATTTTGTCCTACCACTAATTTTTTTCTACTCCTCTGAAAAACTGTATTCTTACAAATAATTAAATTTTGAATAATCAATCCAAGATATTTTATTGAGTTGTTGTTATTCTAACGTCTATTTAAAGGCATTTCTTCTCTTAATATTGGTTATTGCAGCTGCTAGTTGAAGCCACTTAAAACATAAGCTCTTGTACTACCCAACTAATAAAATATTACTCATTACATGACTAAAACTTATGATGATTCCAAAATCAGCTTTACTGAATATTTGTCACTGATTATGCCATTATATAACATCCTACTTGAAAGAATGAAAAAGAAGCAGCTGCTAATTTAAAAAATAAATGTTCATCTTGTTGAGGGAGAAATCAGCATTAAAATTTTCAAGTACTACTTATAGTTTCAAAAACAAAAAAATGTTTTGAAAACCCAAAATGAAGCATTAAAAAAATTTTTTTGAAAACAATACTGGAACTGGTATTTTTTTGCAGTAATAACAAATTAACCTATGTTAACTACATCATAGCCATAAATTCATTGTAAATCATTCTCCAGTTTCTTAAGCCATCAGTAATGTAACAAGAACAAACATAATGAATGCTATTACAAATTAAGACAATTGGTAACATGTATTGCACAATATAAGGTATTGTAATAACATATAAATCTATATTATAGATCAGAATCAGATAACATACGAATCTTGATTATAGAATCAGAATTTCCAAAACAATGCAATTCAAATGATTCATCCACTTTCCTTAAGTTTGGTAATGCCACTTGTTTCATGATCAATTATATATAATGACAACTTTGCTATTATTAAGAAGGCTATACTTAAATATTGCAGTCAATGAATAGAGCATTTACCTCCTACAATTAGGTAATACAACTCCATATAGGCAGACTCTCAGTCAACTAAAGGAACTAAAAATTTTGATTGTATTAGCAGCCATCATGGCAATGGCAACATAGCTCTACATTCTTGTCCCAAATCTAATCTTTACAAACCTTTCAGCTCAAGATGCAATTTAAAGACAAGATTTATGTCACAACTTCTATGCTACATAAGTTGTGTTTATCACTTATATTAAATTGAGATTGTGAAGCTCTTAATAATTTCATGAAATCTGTGTACATAAATGAATAATGAGGGAGTTATTTTTTGAAAAACTTGTATTCAAAATTATCAATACTGAAACATTCTCTTGGGGAAAATATTTAGTCCTAGATTAATAAAATGTACTCTATCTTCATGCTTCTACATGTATGTGAAATTATAAATTTTATTGATGAGATCTGAAAATAAAATAGATGTAAAGTATGATCTTTTGATAAATGAAATGAGTATTATATAATGTATTCCATCAAATAAATAAAGACTCACAGGCTTCATAACCCTCACACATGAATAAATTACCTTGGTATTTCATTGTGGATGCTGAATATTTAGAGATACTTCTTACTTACTCATTTAATGAATGAGTATACTTTGTCTAATTTATTATTAATTGACATCTATTTATTATACACAAGAAAGTTAAAGATAAAATTAGAGACAACATATTAAGGAAACTATTTATATACAAATCATCTTAGCAATATCTCTTTTAGGCCTCCATTATCTTAGACCATAAACCTGAGGAAATTTACCAAGTGATAGTTGTAAGACTTTGTATATACAAACATAAGCAAATGCTTAGTAATAGACTGAGATCGACTAAATAACAATTGTACTAGTTCCTCTTAACCATTGTCTAATCAACTAACATTCAAAATTACTGAGGAAGGTTTAACTCTCAGATTTAATCAGTTAAAATAATTATTAGAATAGAGAAATATTTTAAATTAGTATACACAAAATTCACAACAAAAATATCAATTTACATTCAGAAAATTCTTACTATCTTACAGTGTATTAATTTATCTTTGGCACTGGAATTCACAGATTTGAGATGAATATAATCATCCCAAAGTTTTGAATATTATAATTAATTATAAATTACATAACAATTTCAATAACAGCATTAATATCATTATCATAAGTTTCAAATGAATCACTCCATTTCATCCATTTACCTCACCCATGCTCATTTTTCACAACCACAAAGAAGAAGCATAATGCCACACATTCAACAAAAAATAATTTTTAACAAAATTTATTCACCATCTTCAGTTCATGGGAGAATTGATGAAAATTGCCATAAATTATGGAACTACAGCTCCAAAACAAACCTGATTTATAGCAGAAAGTATACCCTCCAGGAACTATTCGGCTGATTTTGATATGATATAGATTCCTAAGCATTCCTTCAGTTAGTTGCTAGCTCCTACCCCGGGACTGCTGCAGACTCCCTGGGTGTGAATGGTGATGTCATTTCCTTTTCAACCATGTGGAGCGAAACAAAGCCCTCTTAGCCCGATATAAATACACTTCAAAGTTCTGAAGTCCATCAGTGAAAATAGATAATGAAACAAATAATGCAGTATGAGCAGCAACCCACAGCCTGGCAGCAGGAGATATTGCTAATGCACAGACTGTCAAGATGCTTAGAGCAGTCCATGAGAATAGGGCAAGATAAAGGGCATTGGAAGGTGGTGCTGCACAGGTGCACCCAGCCCTTGGCAAGCAGCATGACCTGCAGAATGAATAAAAGAATTCTGAAGGCACAAAAAGTTACTAAAAATGGTAATTCATCAACACTAAAGTAATTTGATGGGCTATAGCTAAAACAAATAACTGCTCTATGCAAAACTATGCAGAAAACTATTGTTAAAGTTTAACATTTTCAATAAACCTCTAAGAAGTAGAAAATCATAAACCACATTTGAACTTCTATGGCACATATGATCACATATAATTTCAAAAAATAATTTTGATATAAAGTTACAAAAGAGTCTGATCGTAATTTCAAAGATCATTTAATATGTGTACATTTTTACTTTGAATATTTTGATCAAGTTTTTGCTGATATTGTTTCTCCCTATATATGTTTTTAAAAAATATTTACTTATATGAGCAGCCGTGGTGGCAGAGAGGTTAGTGTGCTTGCACGTTAATGCGTCACTCAAGGTCCCAGGTTTGAATCCTGGTTAGTCGGATTTTTCTGGTTAGGGAATGGTCATGTGTGTTTGTCCTTTGTTATTGTTTGAAGCCCACCACTGTAATGGTCCAGTAAATGGATGTTTGTGAGGGCATTTGGAATATAAAATAAAATTAAAAAAAATAAAATACCACCAAAGATTCACAACTAAAGACCAGGCTTCTGATTACATCCCTTGACAATTATGATTAGTTAAAAAATTAGCTTTACCAGGCCTGTCAGTAGATTCATATCTTAAATAATTTTAAGAAAAGCGAAAATACATTTACAGTCTTTTTTTATATCTGTTACTAGGTAAATTATAATAAAGGAAAGGAAATATTTAATGACAAAAAATTATTACACAAATTAGCATGACAAAATTATTTTTTTTGACTGATGAAAATAATGAAAAGTAGTGAATGAGGATGGTACATGCCTAAGTTCTCAATCCCTTATTTCAGGAAATACTTTTGTGCCATAATCCGGCAAATGTGGTAGTTAGATGATGGATAAAAATGTTTTCTTTATAACTACATTTACTTTTAATTTTAGGGGAATTGGCTCCAGCAATACAGGATTTTTAAAAATTAAGAAGAATCATACCCCAAATTAGGCTCTCCAACCCTGCAATGATGAACGGCAGAACTGACATAATGGAGGAAATACTTTAATGGGAATCTGAATTGGACTGCCGACAAAACTTCATTTTCTATTTAATTAAAGCATGAAAATAGGTGCAGAAAAATCTTTAGCATCATTGTTTATTGAATGATGAATTAACAAATACCTGTGTGCACCAAAGTGGCGGAATTCATGAAGTAGATTTTTTGTTGAGGAAGAATCAGAAGTATATTCTGCATAAAACTGTCGAAGGGCCTCCTCCTTGTCTCGCCACAATTCTGTTAACCAGTGGCGCAACTCTATGTCACTTTCTGGTAGAGATGAAAGTGCATGCCTATAGAAGATAGTAAAAATGATTCTGTAAATCTATACAATATGTAACATGTATAATGCAATTTGCAAGAAATTAGCCACATTGTGGCTTATGGAAGAGTAACGCTGATGAGAATGAGGGTAAGGGATTGCAAGGGCTGATAAATTAGGTGATAAGGTACATTATCAAGCTACTGGCTCTATTTCCTTGTACCATTTTAAGTTTTCGTTCATTGCTTTGGAATTTAAGAGGTTTTGATGTAAGTAAAGTAAACATATCACTTGGAATATCCTTTCCATCTCATTGTGTAGCCGGTGCTTCTATGAGGCCATGACTGCAAACAATGCCACCATGTGGACAAAATCGCAAAGTCCTTGCCCACAAAGTCTCCCGAATGGTTTGGAGAAATGTTCTGCCGGGATAGCTCAATGGACAGAGCACTCAACCGGCAATTGGGAGACCCCAGTCAGACTTTTTTCAAGTCTATTCTTCCTTGGGATTATCCCATTTTTAGTTATTCTAAATTCATTAATTTTTAAGTAGTCAAGGAATTTGCTTGGAATGCATACTTCATGTTAGAGACTGGTGAAAGGACCTACCTATCAAAAGAGAGATTCTAGTTTGAGAACCCATTAAATTAGACTTTTTCTCTCTTAATAAATATTCTATAATACTTAACTACAAATAAACCTGTAAATACTTAAAATATCTAGGTGTGTCTCTGCAATACATTTAAGATATAAATACCCTAAGGAGACAAAATGTTTATAATTAACTTCCATGAATAAAGGCTCACCTTTTCACCCTAAAATAGACCTCTTCTGGAAAGATCCCTCTGGCCATATCTGCTTCAGATTGCGGAAGTGACTTGGGATAAGCAACTGTTATATCATATACTGCATCCAACTGCCCATCTAGAAAAATGGATGATGTGAGATGAGTCTTTCAAGAAAAGAACCCTTGGTACAAGATGACAGTAATGAGATTATGTGGAGATTTCTTTTATTTAGATGCCTGGCACATTCACAGAAGTCACTTGATTGAAGTATTTGCTAATTATGGAATACAAAAAGAATGAAGAATTCAAAAATTAATTAGATCACTGAGATAATATCAGGAATTCTCTTATTCTGCATTCTCTCAATTTTCAATGCCAACCTTCTTGGTTTTTTTTCAAGATTCTAATCAATCTGCAGAATAGTTTATTTTATATTTTTAAACATCTTAAAATCAAAATTTCATGTCAAAAATATAAAATACTCTTTGAAAACAACAATTATTTAATAGATGAATTATGCCACTGTGTTGTATTCCTCATCCCCAGTATGAGTACTTTCATCCTCAAATTGTCATTTTACAGAGTTGACTTTCATCCAGGTTCCAACACAACAATTGCTATATACTGTTTTAGTGATTATCATGATAACTACATGATGGACAGTAACGTAATTACTTGTGTACCGCTGTTATTAATCTTTAATAAAAATCCAAAATAAATTTTAGTTTTATTAGACTAAAACTAACTAAAATTATGGGTTAATTTATATGAAATAATGTTTACTGTTAACGTTAGCTGTAAAGTTGCGTATGACATGTTTCTCCATGAATTCAAATAACATTTTTCTTGGCCTCTGAATTACAGTAAATTTTAAAAATTCTTATCTCTTTCAACAGTTTTTTAGTCTGTTGAATCTGTACCTTCGAGTGTAATTGAAAATGTCTAATTCACGAAAATACAAAAGAAACGAAAACAATACTCATTAGAGAGACTTGGTGAAATTCAATGACATTGTTAATGATATGAATAACTTTTAATACTAGAGGGAAGTTTTCCTGAGTAGATTTTTTTAGTTCCAAACTTAAACTCAACAAATCTCCAAATGAATGCTGATCTTACACTCCCGGATGGTAATCTGTCTACTTATAGATCAGCCTTAATAAAATTAAAAGGCATCCAGTGGACGCGATTGTTTCATTCAAATTAATCTTGTTTATCATAAGTAGCTGAATGAGATTCCACCCTTCCATTTTCTGTAAGGCAATTTTGGATATAACATCTTTAGAGTTGTAAAGAGTGATCAGGCTGTCCTCTCTACTACAGGGTTGATTCTGACCAGGAATTTTGTATGGGTTTCAGGTGAAAATGACACATATATTAGCAGGTATGTGATTCATGGTAAATTTTCAACTATCTAATTATCAAGGAAGTAACTCAGTAGATAACATATTTTAGGGAATGGACGGAAATTGAAGACTGATCTTAAAGGCTTCGTAAGGCTGTAGTATTCCTATTTTTTCAGGTGATAATTCAGAGAATCGACAATATGAAACAAAGAATTAGGACAAAATAAAGATCTCAGCTACCAAGAATGCAGCAAATGGTTGGAATTTCCCTGCATCATGTGAATCACAGTACAGCAAAAATTTTTATGATGATAACAACATGATGAACACGAACTCAGAGTTACGTGGTTTTTGATTTTCCTCCCATGTTTCGTCCCTTACTCCTATCACTAATATTAAAAAAACAGACTCTCACAAATAACATGTACATAGCAAGGAATAAAAATATATTACCTTCCTTATGTATCTATATATAAAATCTATTTTTTATGTTCTTATGTAATAACAAAACTGTATTTTATTTAATTTTCTTTATTTTTTATAATGTAATGTGAATGTATTTTCTTTACTATGCAGTTTTGTATGATATCACAGTAATACTTTGTTAAATTCCCTTTCTTTTTTGTGTTTTTGTACTATGTTTGTGACATTGCAATACCTGCATTATATGTTGATCATTTATTTCTTTAAAAAACTGCACAAATACAAAATACAAGAATATTTGACAGCATAATAAACATGAAACTTACTCTGACGCATCCTTTGAGCAAGGAATACGAAACCAGTGGTTTTCGGATGAAGCACATGGTCATACCTCTCCAGATGTCTCTCTGCTGCATACTCATCACTACGTTTCTTATTTGCTGGAGAGAAATCAGTTCCTTCTGGAAATATGAGTATCTATAAGTAAAAAAAAAGGTAAAACATGAGACATTCATAAACCTGTCTGTCTGTAAGGTATTCAGCAAGATGGCAGGATGGAACTTCATCCCTTTCACTATCTGCTACCAAGAGCTAGGAGAGGGAAATGAGGCTTTCTAGGCAAGATGAGGAGTGAGGTAGTTTGCTTGCTTTCCTCACTGAGCCAGAATGCTGTAGGCGGAACAAGTACTCTACAAGTAACATTTTTTGTAGCATTCCATCAGGAAAAGCCTTAATTAATGCCATTATTCACAATCACTCATACTTCAGTAGCTTTTATATCATCACTCCCATAAAAAAGATTGAGATGAATATTTATGAGAGATACATTTTCTACACCCTGTAACATTAGACAAATGAAAATATTCCATGCAAAAACATAGTAGCGGGACAATTCACGAATCTATTTACAGGCAAAATAAGCCAAGGATTTTACCTTAAGTAAATCAGTATTTGTTTACAGATGTTCATCTCGGAGGCAGAGTTGAGCCTCAAACCGTATCGTTTAGTATCAAAATCTCAGAAGAGGAAATGAAACTTACCATGTAAAGTAAGGACTTAGGTATTTTGTCATTGTTTTTCTTGGACCAGAAAGTTTTGAGGGAAAAAGTACCACATAAGTGCAGTACTATAACTCTATGAATGACACTTTTCATAGAATTCGACAAGGAGCGACCGAAATGAACGCCATTGTTCAGCATCACTCATACCTCTATAGCTTTCATATCATCACAGCCGTAACCAACACTGAGAACAAGTAAAAGAAAGATACATTTTCCTCTTGTACCATATTAAGTCGTAATTGCATCTCTAAAAATTAAAAATTAGATGTGTAATACGAATATCCTTTAGTTTACCGAAATCATAATTTTTACACGACGGTAAATGTGTAAATTATATTATTAAAAGAGGTCACATCATGAAGGAATTAACACGATAACGTAAGAATTCAGAATATCAATCGGTTATTCAGGCCGCTGATGCACCGCCTGGATAACCAGCAAAACCAGTGCGGTTAAGTGTGACGGGTAGCGGAAATCGCCTTGCTGCAAAATTCATTGCGGGCTCAAGGTAACCTGTTCCAAGCGTACAAGTAGATTATTCAAAGGGAAATTGGGGATATCTGTAGATATTTTCTGGATTTTGAAATCGTCAAATCTTTATCTCAATTATTTTACGAAACCGTTGTAGCTAATCACGTTATTTACATAAATTCCATCTTTAATCGATGTTTATATGTCTAAGAAAGTTTTTAAAAATATTTTTTGTAGTCCGATTCAACTCTAAAACTAATATGATCTCTTTCATGAATGATTCCGTAGGTCTTTCCTTGGATTTACCATAGTCCTCTCCATTTACTACTAAACTTAACACTCTTTAGTATAGCTCATCGTGCTTCAAATATGTAGACTTCTAGTAACTATTTTTTAATAAAGCCTCTCCTATAGGGAAGTATAATTTTCTCTTTTCATTTCACGAGAGTGAAAAATCAAGTTCTTTGCTAAATCTATATTATGCTCTTTCGCCATGATATAATACATATCGACTGAATGGTTTGTTATGACATTTCTCAATGGAACGAATTCATTTGTCTTTTGCCTCTATAGACCATTATTACTTCTTCAAATAAACATGGAGTAGCTAATTGAATAGGATGAATCGTTCGTATTGTTATATTCATCATTCAGGAATATGACTGCAGTTTAGGAATTTGTTTCATAACAACCGCGGATTGAAGCTGCTGCAGAACTCAAGCTGTTGATTGCGTAAGCACTGACGAACCCTTCGGTGGATTGAATTCGTGGTAATCATTTTGAGAAGGGTCAAGACTTAACTATGCCTGCTCCTGAATCTTGAAGCAAAGACCGCTGACCGTCAGTGGTACGGCGATCAAACGGCCGTATTCTACGAAAAAGAGATCTCCAAACTAATGGTGCGATGGGATAAATGCTTGATCCGCTACAATTGACATTAGCTATTGCGTAATTAAAATCCATTCATTTGTCTAATGTTACAGGATGTAGAAACTGTATCTTTCATAAACTTTTATTTATCTCAGTCTTTTTCACGGGTGTGATAATATGGAGGCTACTGAGGTATGAGTTACGCCGATTAATGACATTAATTAAGGTTTCTCTTTATGCAATGTTACGAAAATTGTTACTCGCAGAGCCATTGTGCTCCACTAACGTGAGGTTTTTCTGCTTGTAGCATTATGGATCAGTGAGGATAGCCAGGGCAAACTACCTCACTCCTCATCTTGCCTAGTAAGCCTCATTTCCTTCTCCTAGCTCTGATGGCAGAGAGGATGAGGTCCCAACCGGTTTTCGGGCTTAATACTTTACCGACAGAAACAAAAGGACACATAAAGGGGTATAAAAATGTGTAATTAATTTTATTACTTAATGCACATGAAACTCTGCCAAACAAGAATTAGTTCATGGTTATCAGAACGGAACAGTAATAGCTTTTCACTGGAAACTTAAAAAAAGACGTAAAGCCGTCTTTTCGGTCTTTAAAAAAGGCACATTCCACTCTTGCTCTCCTTGATACGCCACTGATCACGAGGAAAACTAGTGTAATGTACAACAGTTCCTATATTTCGACCTTTTTGCAAGTTTTTATTATTTAGGCTGATAAAAATAGGGGAAAGGACATTTCGATTCTCCCTCATAATTTGCACTTATATAAAATCCGTTTGAAAAGAAAAGTAAGGGAGGTATCCTACAATCTGCTGCTTACGATTACAGAAAGGCGAGCGCTAGAATTCTTCGAATTTGTTTAAGGAAATTCATTTGAGTCGATTCATATAATCGCCGTCACTGCATTTAGCCCAAAAAAATATGCACACTCTCTACAGAGTGCTTTTTGTACCTGGATATTTTTCTCTTAGTGATGTATGGTGTTTTTTCTATTATTATTAATATTTTGGCAATGTTAAAACCGCTTGGAGACCTTGCCTTGGCGTATAATTTCAAGTCTGCTGTTCTAACTTCATAAACTACAGTATGCAATCTGCTCCTTTAAGAGTCCGTGCTTTCAAAAGATATTCCACCAGAGAACCTTTCTTTGTTTATGAACTTTTGCTGCGCCGTACTTGAATTTTCCATTGTATGACATATTCAACAATTTTATATAGTTGTTTGTTAACGACTTTCGGTAACCTGTCCAGTGCTACGATTGTGACCGGGGCCAATCTGCGTTTTCATACCCCACAATATCCTATATTCGAATATTACATTTCAATATCTTTCTGTCACTGTCTTTATTTTTATTATTTCTACAACTTAAACAGGGGGTTTCTTCAGTTATATATGTGTGACTTTGGGCGAATATAGAAACATATGACGAACACAATCATCCGTGCCCTGGCCAGGGAAAAGCCTGTTGGCAAGGATTGGAACCCGAGACATCTGTGTTTGAAGGATAGCATACAAACCATTCCACAATTGAGTTCGGCCAACAGCGAACAGAAAAGAAAAGTCACAGCTTCTCTAGACACATTTATGCACGTAATTTTAATCTCTTGAGCTTCAAAAGAGCTGTAAAAGTATTTACTCACCTGACACGGATGCCTAAGGTCTCTGAAGTAATCAAGAATCTTTCCAAGAGAATGTTTATCTCGTTCCCATGACCGATGTATGTATAAGAAGCAGCTCATCTGCATCACCCATCCTCGAGGAAAAAGTTTCGAGTTAGTCAAATCTTTACAAAAAATACTCACTAAAGTTAACTTCGATAAGTATAAGTATTTTTAAGTGAGTTCAGTACAAATTTAAAATAAATTGTGGGTTGATTCAATTAACTACACGTGTTTTGGGAAGGTAGGATTGAGGATAAAGTGAAAAGGAGATATCTCAACGCACTAATCAAGCCAAATAAGCCATTGTAAAATTAAACCTTTTATCAAGACCGTACCATAAACAGAAGCAGACAAAAGACAAGATTATGTAAAACTATTGCATAAGGTATTTAGGGTTATTCGAAGAGATTACGCCGATTTTGAAGCCATATTCCCAAGCCCTCGCGCATCCGGTAGAAACGAGTTGCCAACCATTTGGAAGAGGAGATTTTGAGGTTTTTGCATGGCTTTAAAATGAAGTTTAGAAGTGAGTTCCGCAAGTATACACTGCATTTGATTAACTCGAGTTACGAATACAATCAACTCTGTAGGTCGTGACAAACAGCAACGCATTCCGGAACAAGTTCTTTCATCGCTTTGATGCTTTACGTCCTGCAGGCTGTTGCCACATTGAACGTAAAGTGAAAAAACACTTGATTACGTACACAATCATGTGGTTTGGTTACCGTATTCCCGGTCCATAAGACGCATCGTGATTCTTCAGGTGAACGTAGCAAAGATTGTACACACTAGAATGTAAGCTGCTTATAAGTGAAGCAAAGAAAGTGAGATACGTAAAAGAGCGTCTATTTACGGAAGAAAGAAACAAAATAGCAACATTGTTACAAAGGTTTCCGTGGTGATTAGAAGAATAAAACCCACAAGTCAAAGTACAACATTGTTTACAATTACTATTATATGGCTAGTCAGGAAAGACTCAACCTCGGCTCATGCAACGCAGGCAGATTTTAGATGAAATTTTCATAAGAAAAAATCGCCTTATGGGTCGGGAATTGCGGTACATTTTTGAAATAACTCTTTCTCGATCAAATGCAGCTTTTGGAGTTCGATGTACTCTTTTTGAATTTTTATTGCTACATGCAGCAGGGACAAGGAAAACGGAGAAATCAGATGCTGAAGGCAGCTGAAGTGCATTTCTTCAACTGAAACTGCGATTGAAGGTTACAAAAAGTTGTAAACAATGAAATAAGAGAATAACTGAATGTATAACAACAGTAGTCCTCTTAAAGGAATGGGCCAACCTTCAAATGGGCGAATGGGGTATTTATGCAGAAATTAATATTAGAAAATGATCCTCCGGAAGGGGAAAATGGAAGAAAAAGAGGATATAAGATACAGCTTGTGGGGCTGTGAAAAATGTCTCGCTTTGAGTTCAGTTGAAAACTGCAGCTTTCGTTCAAGTACATAATAGTACACGTGATAAATAGATAGTATCCCCTGTAGTTCCCCCTGCCACACGCCGAAAGGCGGCTTGCAGGGTACTAATGTAGATGTATCCGTAGCACAGAAAATTAAGAATGAGGCAAATATCTCATTTTTATCATTTTTTATTATTTTAATTAAGACATTTATTTCAGGGCATGCTGAGTGAGACAATCCTAAGAGTCTGGGTTCAAGTACGCCGTATACCCTTTTCCCTTTTCCATCCGACAGTTAGATACATGTTCAATTGTAACTAATCGGAAGAAGGTTTTAAATACACATACAAACATATATGAGTTCTAAAATTATTTGAATTTGAGTACGTACAATATGCAAACGATTTGATTTTAATTTCTCCCATCTGTGAACTTTGAGCAACGTAAATAACAGCTTGGGTTGGCCCTGGGATAGTATACCTCACCTCGGTCACGTTGTTCGACAAACAGACACGCGACGGTCTTCCTTGTGCATTCTTCACCTCCACAACGAAAGATGTCTGGCCATTTATGCACATTTATCCGTGTGAAAATTTCATTGGCCCATCTACCACAGATATGACGCCTTTATTGAGGCTGTGTTGACCACTTGATACTTGGTTTGTTTTCCCGCCGCGCGTGCTTTTGATATGGATGAGAGTCAACAAACCGCTAAGCGATGAAAATTTTTTGGCACACTCCCTGTCCGAGTTTTCTTGACAGATCATAAAAGTCATCCGAGTTTTATGGGCTCCCCGATTGCACTTTGACGGTGATTGCTCTCGATGTAACTTAAGCACACACGACTTAGGCTAGGATTCCTCGGATAATAAATTAAAGAGGGAGATAAATATAAAATTGTTCATTTTTCAAGCATAACGGTATGTAGAAAATAATATTATTGAACGTTATAAACACTCATATTAAGCTTCCATTATTACCAGTGAAGACTTCTCTGACCGACAGGCAGATATGACTCTGAACGTAAGATCTACCTTTCAGGTATTGTAGAATGTAATTATTTATTAATGAATTATTAATTATTATTTATTCCTAGGCAGGGATATATAACGTTTTAATTTCCAAATTAAAAATCCACATCTATACATGTAGCCTGCGATCCACCTTTTTTGCCAATAATAAGGGATGCATGCGTAGGTCTATTTCTGACTGTCGTGTAGTCCGCGGAATAAATTAATCTCTAAATCAGCTCATTCTTGTTTCAATTTCCCTAATATTTCTCGCAATTTCTGATCAAACAAAATAAGAGTGGTGATTTATATTATTAATATTATTATTAAAAAATTCGGGTAGGCTGTAAACCTGGTGGCAATTTTTTTTACCTACATATATACAAATATTTACGCAAAAATATTCAATAAGCACATTACATATACAAAATACCTACAGGATTATTATGTTGTAACATTCATAAATAATATTCAGCTGAAACCTATGTAATGCTTACATGATATAAAATGTAAATTGCTTTTACTGGATTATTTGGGGTTCATGACAGACCTTCTCGACTACTGAAGCGGTCACGGGGTAAAATCCCACCGTACGTCACCCTGTCAAGCAATCCCTTACTTCCTCCAGAAGTCCCTATATTACTACAATTCTATATTATTACAATACAGTGAAACGTTTTAAAAGACTGCATTTTTAGATAACGGCCTTAAGATTGATCCAGGTAACTTATTCCATTCAGAATTACCTCTATTGAGAAAAGAATACTTTGCTATATCAGTTCTTTGCCGCCGAGGCTTAATGTTAAATTCATGACTATCTTTCCCGAGGAATTCTGGTTTCTCTATTGAATTTTTAAACGCTTCCCACTCATCAATACCTGAAATAATACTGTAAATGCAACCTAGTCGATATATTTTCTTCTTTTTTCCAGTTTATCCCATCCAAGAGTCTTTTAAGGGTGAACGCATAATATCTACTACGTATTCCGAGAATGCATTATCTCTGAATTTACTGAGCGAGTTTAACGTAAAATGTAACCTCCTTCATTCTAAGGATTCCCATCTTATGTAATGGAACATCTTGGCAACCCTCAGCAATTCTTAGCTAAACTCACGGATTTACGCAGGATTCACCAATGCAGATGTTTTGGGCATGTAGTTCATTACACTGCATCCTTAATTTACATGAAGTTTAACTATCGCAAAGCAAACGTCGCTCGCGGACTTTTTCATCGCTTTTACAGACTCTTCTCTTGAAGAAATAGAACTTCTTAATCGTCCGTCTACATAATTCACGAATATGGCTACCCCAACTGAAATTATTCGTAAGAGTGACTCTGAAGTATTTCGTTATTCGATGAGGTTCAAATACAATAAATGGATTTAAGATAATTTACAGAACATTTAGCGGGTAAACTGAATTTCACTAAGACCAATTCCCAAAAGTTAACATTGAAACGTCTGCTGTAAGTCACGCTTTAAAGAGAAATACGTCAGAAGACGTCCATGGCAGCAACTATGTGGCTATGCTTGTTTATAAAAATAGAGAACTAAGTTCTGTATTTCGTGGAAGGACCGTAAGAGTTCTTAAAAAAAACAAGAAATGGAACCAATCTAAATCGTTGACTCTGATTTTAAATCCAAATGTAACCTACAAATTCGATCCATTTTACATAAACGACAACGTAAGACTTATTCCTTCAAAACTCCTACTCATCTTCCTCTACTACAATTACATGAGTGCTTTACCTTAGCCTTAGCTTAAAAGACGACTCCAAATATAACAGCGCAAGGTTGTTAATGAGTTTTCAAGACGGATAAGCTTTTAATAATGGTATCTTCCGACATCATCAGAAAAATAATTTAAGGCTTAGTTCTAGATCCACATCTGATGACAATCATGTAAGAAAATGAGAAATTATTTCATAGACGTTATCTTTTATACACCATGTAGCGAGTTCTAATAGTAAAAATATTACACATAAATGAATCGTTGAACCTGGTCTACTTTTAAATTAGTGAATCGGTGTCGAGTTGTTATTTATACTGATGATCCGGAATGACGTAAGTANTTAGGAACCACTGCTATAGCTTCGCAGATTACTTCAGCTTTAAGGCTTACAACTTAAGCTAATAATGATTTTCGTCCCTTAACAAACAGCAACTTCGTCATCACCTCATTACCAAACTATTTTAGAAACTTTTTATGGATGTTTATTAAGTTAAAATTTTGCAAAAGAATAGAGATAGAAATCGAAAAACTTCTCCTGGAAGCACTACTTTCCACTGAGATCAGTTACATAAATATATATAAAAAAGAAATCTCAACAATAATTCAAACATAAAGATAAAATTCAAACATAAGGGTAAAAGAAATATTCTAATTACAGTATACAAAATATTACTATAAACTAATGCATAAAACTTAATATAGATACTTATAAAACTACAAATATTTGGGTTGTGAGGAAAAAACTCCTCAACTGAAGGTTTTTGGAGAAAAACCCACACAAGAAGGGGAGCGAAGAAAAAACATATTAAGAAGCATATAAAAATATTTTTAGTGCCAGGAGGAATAAAATGTTTTTTGAGGACTACTTAACAATTCCAATCCGACGTTGTTTATTTGTTTATGTAAAAACATTGCTGCCGTTATACTGTTGTTATATGGTACCCTTGACCCTCATTCTGTCTAAACAATGTATAACTACTTGTCTAAACTTATGGATATAACAGAATTTTTACGCGGATATGTATTTGAGATGGAATCATCTACTTTAAACATTTTAATTACTTAAATACATAGTACTTATACTACACATATATTACAAATAAAACTATTTATTCCATAGGTAAATATCCATGGAAAGTGGTCTATGAATGAATAAATTTATGAACGGAGGTTTAATTCAGGCGTAGTTGGGCCAGAATGAGCCTCTCTTTCGCCTAAACTCACATATCTTTATTTTTAGCAGTTTTATTACGATAACAAAGATTTTTAAAAATCTAAAAAAGGATTGTTTTTTGTAAGGGAATTATTCCTTCCAACCGACAGATAAAGATGGGAAAAATCGTTACCGGAAAAACCCAACTAAAAAGAGGGTTGAAAGTCCGCAAAAACAAAATAATACGGCGAACATAAAGGATAGCGATGGTTATTAACGCATAAAAAAGGGATAATTAGAATGATTATAATATAAATAAAATCTTAAAAAACATGTGAATAGCATACTAACGATGCATGTACATATTAAAGCAAGCCGGACTCCATCAAATATGTTATACGATAATTACCACATAAAATTGAAACAAATAGTATGCAACGCATACATATTTTTATTAAAGTTATATTTTTAACAAAGGAATAATTATATTGTTTATAAAGAAATATATATGTATAGTAGGTACGTGTATAGACACGGTACACCGTATAAAACGTTCAATATTTATAACTCTTAACAGTGAATTCAGCACAAAATATGAGCATAAGCAATTCGTGTACAACACTGAATAAGGGAAATAATTTGAGTAATTCCAAATGGAATTTCTTAATCGTTACCAAACAGTCGCATACGAAAAATGTTCTCAGTAAAAGTTTGGGGGTCAATTTAATTGTTCAGAAATCATAAATCAATATTAATTGGAATGTAATTGTCTACACGTAAAGGATTATTAGAAAACGCGCTTTTGAAGGAGAAATACGGTAATCAAGTTGCGCTGTAAATGACTATTCCACGGTTGGGGTACCACACAGACGATGACGCACATTTTAGTCCCGTCAAATGGGACGTTATATTGGAGGGGTCTCAGGCTTTAGTAAAGTAATGTTATCGTTTCTGTGAAACAAAGGAGATTCCCAGTTGTCTGCGGATTATTAATTTATAGCGATACCCACACAGTTCCTATACCTCCCTCCTATACTTCCTTTGACCATCTACATTATTATTTGAATCTTTAATGACGTGTCTATAGACAATAACAGCATTTTGAACTTTCCGATATCGAATTGACGATATTTTACATTGCGTAACATTTGTCTCTGAGGTCGATTCCGGCAAAGGAGGAAAAAGCATCAACTACGTGGGCGTTTCATAACTACGACGTGGGCATTACCTAAAAGACTTAATTATCCTTTTAGTCTCCATGGACCGCGAGACCTGTAACCAATTAACGTTACCACAGAAGCAGTTCTCATTAGGAAGCAGATGAACGGGAATGGTATCATTAAAAATGGAGTTAAATACTTGAGTAGTGTAACAGCCCGCGATGTTGGGACAGAGTAATAAGCGCGCGAATATAGATTACGTGTGATCAAACAAGGGCCACGTATAAATTGCAAGGGAAGCAAGGCATCTGGGTGCTATGGAAATTGGATGAATAGGGAAATGGGGTCAAATGATTTCGCTACGGCGTTTCTATAGACTCGATAGCGGAGGAAATGGAAGTTGACTTCCATCTATTCCCTAGGTAGGAGAAATAAGGACTTACAGCCACATGCGTTCTTTCACGTGGTCGAAAGCGGCATTTTCTCACTTTTTTCAACAAATCCGTCAATTTCACAAGGAATCGATGTATTTAATTAGATTCATTGCGATTTCGAATCCAACGCAACATTTTATGGTAAAAGCGAGATTCTCCGTTTTTTTCTTGAGGTTCTTCTCCCGATTTCGCTCGATCATCATTTTCGATAACATTTTGCAAAAGAATAGAGATAGAAATCGAAAAACTTCTCCTGGAAGCACTACTTTCCACTGAGATCAGTTACATAAATATATATAAAGTACTATGAGTATTCTAAATCGTGGTGGACATATTAATAAACCCTTTTTTTATGATTTAAGGAGAANGAAAAACTTCTCCTGGAAGCACTACTTTCCACTGAGATCAGTTACATAAATATATATAAAGTACTATGAGTATTCTAAATCGTGGTGGACATATTAATAAACCCTTTTTTTATGATTTAAGGAGAACTTGATTTGATATTCTTAAACAGAATGTTCAAGTTTATAAGCAAGTTTTTTCATTCGATCCCAAATGGTTTTGCAAATTACCTAATGATGCTTCTTCAACGCCTAATAAAAGGATAATTATTCGTAAATTGAAAAAATGGCTTTATTTCAAAAGGACGTAGAGGTTAATTTGAATATCAGGGGTTGCTATGTAAATTAAGTCATGTTGTAGTTTTGAGATATCTAATACTGTTTGTAAATAGAGTGGTGTTATTCTGGAATGTTTGTGATGTTGTTTAGAAAAGTGGGAGATGGCATGCTGTTGTGTATTGTTTGTATCTTTAAATAGGTGCATTTGGTTATTTGATTAAGTTGCCACCAGACTTGTGTCCAACCGCAGCTGAATTTTGTAATAAATAAATATTATTTGATTAGATTTTGTGCAATTAACCTATTCTATAAAAACATTTATTCATCTACCAAACACGTCTTTTTATATTTAAGTGTTGGCAATCGCTATAAAAGATTATCTTTCGGGATGCCTAATTTCACCTTTGTTAACTTTTAAATTTCTCATAAGTTGTGTAATATTTAAGTAAAATAAATGCATACTATGGTTATTATTATATACACGACTGTGATTCTTATAGCGGATTATATTCTAGCTGTTTCCTGTAGGTATTAACAAGCAATGCCTTATCTTCATAACATCTCACACACTAATGGGTGTCTGCACCTCTGATTAGGAACCACTGCTATAGCTTCGCAGATTACTTCAGCTTTAAGGCTTACAACTTAAGCTAATAATGATTTTCGTCCCTTAACAAACAGCAACTTCGTCATCACCTCATTACCAAACTATTTTAGAAACTTTTTATGGATGTTTATTAAGTTAAAATTTTGCAAAAGAATAGAGATAGAAATCGAAAAACTTCTCCTGGAAGCACTNTCACGCTTTAAAGAGAAATACGTCAGAAGACGTCCATGGCAGCAACTATGTGGCTATGCTTGTTTATAAAAATAGAGAACTAAGTTCTGTATTTCGTGGAAGGACCGTAAGAGTTCTTAAAAAAAACAAGAAATGGAACCAATCTAAATCGTTGACTCTGATTTTAAATCCAAATGTAACCTACAAATTCGATCCATTTTACATAAACGACAACGTAAGACTTATTCCTTCAAAACTCCTACTCATCTTCCTCTACTACAATTACATGAGTGCTTTACCTTAGCCTTAGCTTAAAAGACGACTCCAAATATAACAGCGCAAGGTTGTTAATGAGTTTTCAAGACGGATAAGCTTTTAATAATGGTATCTTCCGACATCATCAGAAAAATAATTTAAGGCTTAGTTCTAGATCCACATCTGATGACAATCATGTAAGAAAATGAGAAATTATTTCATAGACGTTATCTTTTATACACCATGTAGCGAGTTCTAATAGTAAAAATATTACACATAAATGAATCGTTGAACCTGGTCTACTTTTAAATTAGTGAATCGGTGTCGAGTTGTTATTTATACTGATGATCCGGAATGACGTAAGTACTGAATGTTTTAATCTTGGGAGCAGGGCCGGTAATGAGCCGCAACCAAGAGAGGCTCCTGTCTCAGGGCACAGTATTTAATGGGGCATCAAGATTAAACTTCTGGATCTGTGAAAAACTCTTCTAGCAATCAGGATTGGCTGAATTCAATGAAGAATCGGTTTACATCTTTGGAAATTATATAATAAAAAGTAGTTTAATTATCGAGCGTCATTTAATTCTAGCAATAATCACATCGTAACGGAACAATGATTGTCGCCGACTTTGTTGAAGAATGAGTCGAAAAAATCTTGTAAACGAGGGCAGCACTGAAGTAGTTACCCTCACCTCAGGACTAAGAACCTCAGAATTAAGATAATTAAGCTATTATTAGAGGCATAAATACTATATTACCAGCCATTGATAGTTATTATTGACCCATTATATCTTGACTATGTTGATACTATTTGACGATCGGGCAATTGTTGAGCAATAATAGATAATTTCTAAACACGCGATTCAACACAAGCATTGAGAGGGTCGCCGTTTCCATTTTCCCGGAGGTAAAAATAAACGCGAATACATAAAAATAGTACAATTTTACGCAGACGGAAAAAGAATTCCGTTTGTTTGAAGCCGTTTTGCTCTTCCGTTCTAATCTGGCATCTTTTATTCTTGGACGGCGAACAAGATCACCGAGAGGGACGGTCTCTTAATTCCGGATCCCGCTTCCTTTGTGACCGAAGGCTGGCGGTGCTCGACTTTGTGAGAGCCATTTAATGAGAAAGCGATCCTGTGCCTCGCCGCTCCGAAGAGTAAACCATACGTTTTGAACTGTATTGCGATTACTGCTCGGAATTTCTAAGGGACGATTGATGGAATGGCTGTATGAGCGTGGGATTTGAGGGTGCAGGTGCCGGAAAACTCTCCCGCTTTAAAATTGGAGGAGATCCAAGCTTTAATTCTCGTTGACGCTGAAGCGAAACAAAAGTTTCACTTCGATGGCCATTGGCGCTAGTTTTTTTCGAAATCTATAATATAACCACTTATCTAATACCCCGTCCCGCTTGATCTTTTACTTGTATATCTGTTCCTTTGAGGCGAAGGGCTTGATTTGCTGGTCTCTCACAATTCATATTTTTCTCATTTATATTGTTAATAGGATAATGAGAAATTAACTGCTCGGTAGTTTGATTGGTACCGAATAAAGTCTGGAAAATATTCCTCATTTATTAAATATCTACAATAAAACCCCACGTGCTGTTACTGTTATCTGATAAAACATTAAAGCATAAGTTCGTATTCAACAATTGCGTTGGTCGTCAAGGGAACGGGCTGTAGGGCGCACAAAATTTTCGTTTACATTATTAAAATTCTCGCTATTTCGAATCGATAACACTACTCGATAACCAAAATAATAATTTTTATTCGATTTCTGTTATTTAGTACTTGTTTTGATTTTGTATGACCCTTTATTTCTAGCTTAATTTTGCGAAAGATGTTAAGCCAGGGATGAAAACGATGCATGCATTCATGCATTTCTTAAGGAAGCCATTTCAAACGTTCTGTATTTGAAACATTCGCAACCTTACTTGCTGTGTTTTGAAGATTAAGCAGGCAAAAGATAATTGAAATCGATAGATTGGTCTCGGAGGAAAGTTCCGTAAACAAAGTTCTACGGAAGGACTGACAGAGAGACTAATGAAACTACGCATATGATAGGAAAGTTTGCAGGTATTATTTTATAATTTTTGTTTGCCCATTAGAGAACCGTATGATAAAACCGTAATATATGCTAATTAATAATTAACTTCATATGATGTTAGATGAAATAATCGGGGAATGACATTTATTTCGTCCACTATATCTTTGTAAAATATATTCTGCTTTAATTGTTAATTGACAATAGTGTAATGAAAATTCTGAATATTTAGGGTAAATATTAAACATAAAAATCATCGCACCATAATCGTTTACGGAAACTCGATATCAAATCTTCACGTGTCATTAATAATTTTACCCAAAAAACAGATTTTATAACAGAAAATGGATTATCGTCAGTAGGTTATGGATCATTCACAATATGTGGAGATTAAGTTTTAATGTTCAGCTACCCTTGGTGAAAATATGAATCCGTATAGCAGCTTAAGTCAGAGATAATTTATTACAAATCCGTCACTGTTGATAATTTAACAGTCCATTTCTTTTGTAGATTATAGGGAATAATGATTAAGTAATTGCAAACGCAACTTCAACAATGGCGTTGGTCGTCAAGGAGATAGCACCAAAAAAGGCCAGCTGTGATGATATTTCAGCATCTTTAATCACATTTTACGGGATTTCAAGCAGTGAGCTGTGTTCAACGATATAAATAGAATTATTTAATGAATTCCTACCCTAATGAGGCCCAACCGATCTCGTAGAGGTATAATTTACTTTTGCAAAAGAAATAAACTATGTAGGTGATAAAAACGAACTTTACCTATTTTTAATGGAAGGCTTTACGAGCGCCCTAACATATGTTGTGGGGCGAATGGAAAAAAAGAAGTATCTTATCTGTAGAAGGCCATCAGAAAATAGGTTAAATTTCAAACCTGCTAGTTTCAAGCAAACTTCAATTCGTGAAGTCTTTTAATTATCATAATCTACTGTATATAAGGGCCATCGTAATGCAAGTATAATACTCTTGCATATTTATATTCTAAGACACATCGGGGCTCCCGTTTAACCATGTGGGCAGCACGTTCGACCTCAGTGAAGGCGGTCTCGGGTTCGACCCCGGAGGGAGTCTACATATGCAAAATGACCTAAGCGTCGAACCACTTTTAACAATACTTCTTTAATATATTTACATTATATCTATTAATTTATACCCTGTTAGAAACTTCCACAAGAGGTGCATATAAGGTTCACATTCCGTTTCCAAAGCAAAGCTTTTCTTTGTAAAATTTAATATGAATCAATGATCGCACGGAATCGGAGGGGAGAATGTGAAAGAAATTTTAAAATCCATTCCTTTTTGTCGATTGATATTGCTTTCCATTCGACAATGCGAAAACCTTAATAAATTATATCGATTTTTCCTAATGCTTTGCGTCTTTGATAAATAGTCTCCATAACGACCGATGCGAATTGTTGATATTTCAATTCCCTATAAGAGGTAATACGACGAATGGTTAGGATAGATGTATAAAACTTTATATTCACTATCTCACCCGAAAGAAGTCGGTATTTATTTATTTCAAATTAGACTAAGTTTTTCTTTAAATCCAACCAAACCGTATTCATCTTGGTGAACAGATATCGAGATGGGCTTTAACATGTCTAAAATGCAGGTCTGGCTGCGCACAATTCACTCAGTTTTCACTAATATGACATCCTTACATTCTCGTTGGCTGCTCTATGCCTTTGAAATGGCGGTGATGCTTTTTATTTAGTGACTTTGACCTTTCTCGAAACGCCAGAAAAAATTCCCCCTCATTGTCCTACGACTACAATTTAAGCATATGTAGGTCACATCTGTTGTCTACCAGCAAAAAAAGTTGGAGAAATTATCCAGGAGCGTAACATTAGCGAGATTCAAAAAACCATCTCTCGTCCGGTTGGAGACCTTGAATTTCCCTCTTAGGACTTTGTTTACTCGTTCGTTAAAATTTTCACGAGCTCCAGTTTATAACTCCCAACTTAATCGAGGATGGATCACATGGACACATGATGCTAGCGAATTTCTTTATTTGCGCGTGATTTGGCCTCTTTAAAATCCTAGTATAAATTCGGACTAATTAACGTTTAGGGGAACCTATGTTCGTACTCACTCGATCAACGGAGTAATTGATTTAGCTCATAATTAAAAAAGTTTGTCAAGACGTATCTTAAGTATTTCACAGTTGTGCTACTTGGTGATCATAAGCGACGTAACCAAGTTGGCAATTAGATATCAGTTGTCAGGAAATGGGCAATTTTGAATGCATTAAAGTGCAATGATAACCTCGTATTCGCAGTATAGTAATCACAGTCGTGCATATATCATGTTTATTCGCTGCCAGTAAAATCCATATAAGATAAACATCAATTTGTAGTTTCCTTTGAAGAATTTTCCTTCTGTGAAATATATTTAGAAATAATGACCGCACGAAAATTGCAAAGGTACATACATAGGATCAAAAACTTTTAAACATTCAAATTTCTCACCTAACACTGTTTCCGGTTGGAAATCACAATAACTGATAAAATTACGTGAATTTACGCACTAAATAAGATCCAATTTATTTGTTACGTAAAATATATCTTGATGGGTTACACATAAATGCCATTGAAGGAAATATATATATTTGTGTATGTATATATAAACGGTGATATTTTTGATTTATTTGATATAACGTTAATCTACGATTTAATAATTTGGGAATCGTTACATGACAACAATCAATCGAAATAATCGATCGAATCGAAACAATTGATTGAAAATCGAAATAATCAAATCGAAACAAAGAAAGGCACGACAATGGTAATTGGTAATAGTAATTTTAGAAGTTCTTGAACAGTTAAGGTCATAAAGTTTGTGAGCCCCCACCGGGAATCGAACCCGGGACCACTTTTGCAGAAGTCGAACGCGTTACCCACATGGCTGTCCGGAGGTAGTAGTAGTATTTTAGTAGTTTTTTTGTGATTGTGTATTAACTATATGCACTTATGTTTATCCATTATTTCCTCGCTGATTTGCCAACATGAAAGTAATTTTAGACAAATTTTCTACGCCAATGAAAAAACGAATTTCTTCGATATTTTCTCATGCAATGATCACAAACCTAAGAAATGCGCACTATGCAGAAGATGCGCCTTACTCACCAGAAAACATCGAATTCGGTAATAATATCTGGGACAGATAAATGTGTATGAGAACAAGATGTTCGATTGAAAATTAAAGAAAACAGAAACGGATTCCTTAGCTAAGAGAGATTTGGACAGCGTCGAAGAAGTGGAGTATAAAACACTACGGAAAAATTACTTTCGCTCCGGTAAAAAGCGAGCTTCAAGAAAGTTCTTGGACGTCATGCAAGCAAGGGAAAAAGCTTGGAACCTAGCTACTCTAACGCTGCTGTTGCCAAACCTAAAGGGTAGGTGAAATTTTCCCTTTATACTAAGGTCGCGCACGTCTTGCTTGCGATTGTTTCTCGAATACGATCGCCTTCGTCCATCTCTACCTAATTGTTGACAGACGATTGTGACGTTCATAAAGTAAAAGTCATTATTACTACCACTCAGTAATTACCATGTGAGCATATTGAAGTCACACATAATTCAAGAATGTATCTCAAAGCTATAAACGAATTAAATGAAGGAATAACAGGTGCGAAAAATAACGAAATGACTAGGATTCGAACTCAGATCCACCACTTCCCGGGCAGGTGTTCTAACCACTGAACTACCATGCCGCGTCTCTTCAGCACACTGTTTGGGAATGCTTTTGTTAGCAAGGCGAGCAGCCTCCGCATTTAGTGGCACAAACTGCCGCCAGATAGTCCTCACTGAGGTAACCAACCCACAAAAGCATTCCCAATATGAAGAGACGCAGGATGGTAGCTCAGTGGTTACATTATATGCCCGGAAAGTGGGAGACCTGGATTCAATTCCCAGTCATTTCGCTATTTTTCTCACCTGTGTGCTATGTTGTACACCTGTCTCTAATCCTCGAGTTAAATGAACTTAAATAAACGAGAAGATCAACCTCGACAACAATAACACTCAACAATTACCGATAGCGCTCGATTTTCTAAATCGTTTAATGTATTCCCATGAAAAACGAGTTAAATGGTATCCAGATCGGAAATACAGATTGGAAATTTCAGGCATGGATACCTTATTTTCTTGTATATAAAATAAGATTTCTTCCCCAGAAAAGCTCTCAGAAAATTTATCTGCGTCTTACATGGCTAACGTCAGTGTCAGATTGTTTATACTAACTACACAGGATGTGCTTTCGGTGACGAGAAAACAGTAAAATGAGTTCTGGAAAATAATCCTTGAAATTTACCAAACGTATTACATATTTGTTCGTGACCATATTTTTTAACATCATTCTGCATGACATCATAAACCGAAGGGTTTTAGCGCGGTGATTGACTTCTCCAAGATATTTGCACAAGACCAGGACATGTCGTATACGTCCGAAAGTCAAATAAAAAGAAATTTAAGTTATCTAAAATCAGAAGTTTAAATCAATTAGTATGAATCAGCAGTTTTCCTTTGATTAATTTTTGGCCAATTGAACGCATATATCCATTGAAAGTAATACCTACGTAATGTTATTTCAGTCAGTTACAAAACTAGAAATCTTTCTATGCTACACCTCTACGCTTAAGAAAGTGATACACTCGCTAATTTGCTTTATGATGCCAACCGCATTGATCTTTTCGATCCAGTTTGCGATGACTCACTTCCCTGTCCTTCACTACAGTCCGAGTTACAAAATAACTCATTTTGAAGTCTTCCTTGTTCTGTGTTTCTAGTTCACACTCTTGTAACCCTTTTAACAACACTCTTTGGCTTTCACGACCGGAGGCTTATCCTAGAATTTTCTTGTGATTTCTATGAAAACGAGTACTTTCACTCACGTTTCAAGTTTCCGCAGCACAACAACTTTAATCTCAATAATAACAACAATGAAGAGATTGAATTCGGTGAATTAAAACTCGTAGTTAAAGTATAAAGGATAATCTTCACTCACGTGTATCTCAAGCACCCTTATTATAGCAAGTTTAGTCACAATAATAATTACGATAATGACAACAATGATGGCAATTATAACAGAAATCGTAATAATGGTGTCAATCATAAAAATAATGACATCACTGGAATATAATGTCAGAGAGGCATATCTAACGTTTGTATAAATCAGTAATCAGGCTGTACTCAATTTAAAAAGAAAACATTAAGACGCAGTAAAGGCGAAACACATGAAAAAAACATGAAATATGCAAAGTTGATGGATGTCGAGTAATTTTTTGGAATCTTAAACACGAGAGAATGGAGACCAAAATGTAAACAACTCCTTAGAAACCATATAAATAAAATGTTGTCAAACGCTGTTAAACGAATTGCAAGGTGATTTACGTTTTTTTAACAAAGTGATATACTGAAAGACTGATGTTCCCGGATTATTTACGTGAGTAAAGAGTTAATTTAAAATCTTTTACACACTACTTTCCTTTTTTTTACCTTTAGTACCTTTTGCTTTGAATGATTTTACGAGATATTAAAACTTACCGATAATACTTAGTGATAAAGGAAGTAGGTATGTATTAATTCTAAGCATATAGTTGTATACACATGTAATGCAATCTGGTGATAGATGTAGTTGTATTTCATGATTGACATGTTATATTTCATGCACGATAAAATTGTTTTATTTCATTGTACACCTTTGACAAAACGCAAATAGGGTAGTATCGTATTGTTGGTGCTTTTGGAATTTTTGCATTATCAATTGTACACCTTTAATGATTGAAATGAGAATTACAATATAAATTATAGTAACAATAAAAAAAAATGTAAGAAATAATAGTCTCATGGGCAGGTCTAGCAAGTAAACAAATAGAAACCTACGTCGTATCAAGGGATAAATGGGAAAAATGGCTGCGCATAAAGGACTTCACTTGGTTATAAAAGAAGCGCGGTCACCGTGCACATAAATCAAGTGAATACGAACAAAATGGGAGTTAGAAACGGAGATCTGTTTACCTGGACCCGGAAAATGCCTGACCGCAGATTTGAGGACGAATTTAAGCCTGTGTGAAGGCGGGGAAGACGCATGATACATAGCAGCCCATAGGAAGTTCCAATCCAGACGCGTTCTGTGATTCATGAGGATGATGGACCTCTCCGACGCCAAGATCGGATCGCCAGACAGACTGACACGAGTGCCGAAAAGTAGCTCCATCAGCGCCTGCAAGGGAATAAAGATTCAGTCTTCCAAAGATTTATTACGAACGAGTGGAACAGATGCTAACCCCTATTTCGTACAACAGTGGCAATATTCACGAACTATTTTCGTATATCCTGGTGCTTTCTTTCTCCAGGGCATTCATCCAAAGGAGACAAATATTTTAGCCCGAGAGAGAGTTTTTATCAATTGAATTCATTGCTCCATTCTTTTCCGTTGAGACGACAAACAATTCTGACCACCGATTTTCAAGAGGATTTTCTTTTATTTTGCCATCAGCTCACTGCCGATTACTGTTTTTATCGTTTTCTACATTTTGATACCCTTACACCGTGTTATTATTATTATTTATTCTTACGGCGGGGTTAGGCCAAAATTAACTAAAAATTAACTTAAATCTATGTAAAGAAAAAGAAATCTCAACAATAATTCAAACATAAAGATAAAATTCAAACATAAGGGTAAAAGAAATATTCTAATTACAGTATACAAAATATTGCTAAAATAAACT
>KZ308584.1:793291-841700 GCA_000376725.2 Ladona fulva
AAAGAAATATATATGTATAGTAGGTACGTGTATAGACACGGTACACCGTATAAAACGTTCAATATTTATAACTCTTAACAGTGAATTCAGCACAAAATATGAGCATAAGCAATTCGTGTACAACACTGAATAAGGGAAATAATTTGAGTAATTCCAAATGGAATTTCTTAATCGTTACCAAACAGTCGCATACGAAAAATGTTCTCAGTAAAAGTTTGGGGGTCAATTTAATTGTTCAGAAATCATAAATCAATATTAATTGGAATGTAATTGTCTACACGTAAAGGATTATTAGAAAACGCGCTTTTGAAGGAGAAATACGGTAATCAAGTTGCGCTGTAAATGACTATTCCACGGTTGGGGTACCACACAGACGATGACGCACATTTTAGTCCCGTCAAATGGGACGTTATATTGGAGGGGTCTCAGGCTTTAGTAAAGTAATGTTATCGTTTCTGTGAACCAAAGGAGATTCCCAGTTGTCTGCGGATTATTAATTTATAGCGATACCCACATAGTTCCTATACCTCCCTCCTATACTTCCTTTGACCATCTACATTATTATTTGAATCTTTAATGACGGGTCTATAGACAATAACAGCATTTTGAACTTTCCGATATCGAATTGACGATATTTTACATTGCGTAACATTTGTCTCTGAGGTCGATTCCGGCAAAGGAGGAAAAAGCATCAACTACGTGGGCGTTTCATAACTACGACGTGGGTATTACCTAAAAGACTTAATTATCCTTTTAGTCTCCATGGACCGCGAGACCTGTAACCAATTAACGTTACCACAGAAGCAGTTCTCATTAGGAAGCAGATGAACGGGAATGGTATCATTAAAAATGGAGTTAAATACTTGAGTAGTGTAACAGCCCGCGATGTTGGGACAGAGTAATAAGCGCGCGAATATAGATTACGTGTGATCAAACAAGGGCCAGGTATAAATTGCAAGGGAAGCAAGGCATCTGGGTGCTATGGAAATTGGATGAATAGGGAAATGGGGTCAAATGATTTCGCTACGGCGTTTCTATAGACTCGATAGCGGAGGAAATGGAAGTTGACTTCCATCTATTCCCTAGGTAGGAGACCTAAGGACTTACAGCCACATGCGTTCTTTCACGTGGTCGAAAGCGGCATTTTTTCACTTTTTTCAAAAAATCCGTCAATTTCACAAGGAATCGATGTATTTAATTAGATTCATTGAGATTTCGAATCGAAAGCAACATTTTATGGTAAAAGCGAGATTTTCGGTTTTTATCTTGAGGTTCTTCTCCCGATTTCGCTCGATCATCATTTTCGATAACATTTTGCAAAAGAATAGAGATAGAAATCGAAAAACTTCTCCTGGAAGCACTACTTTCCACTGAGATCAGTTACATAAATATATATAAAGTACTATGAGTATTCTAAATCGTGGTGGACATATTAAAAACCCTGTTTTTATGATTTTTAAGACTTAATACATCCGGGTACGAATTTAATCTCTTCCTTTTGCTGTAAATGAAGCATAGAATGACTATCTACTCAGGAGAATGTGAAGAGAGTTGTGAATTTAAGTGGTAGATAGGTATAAAATGGGATATATAATAATAATGCGACCTTATTCGGGCGAGATTGGACTATCAAATTTCTTCTTACATATAACCCTTCGTCATATGATATTTGAAAGAGATAGCTTGAAAATTGCGCAGAAGAAAACAACTTCATGGGTTTAAAAACCTGAGTTTGCACTCGGGTAAAAATACACCACAGCAGGAAAACACCCACAAGAATGGGGGTGTGAAAAACATACGAAACCTAATAACAGTTAGCTAAGTTTTGAGGAAAAGGCAGGTTAAATCACATCTGAAAAGTAAATAAAATGGTACAGATACATTATTTCATGGACACAACAACTTTAAATAAATTTTCATGAAAAATTACCAGAGAACGGCCTGAAATTGTATATATTTACTAGTGTATTTCGAAATAGAGTTGCCAACGATGCTCAGAGTAATATTTTATGTAATTTACAATAGAAATAATGGGTTTGTGAAATATGGGTAGAGAATGGTTTATAAAGTCAATTTTTTCCATGTGTAAACGTTGCATTTAAATTTGGGACCAATGCGTTTCGGTGGTTAAGAAAGAAACTGAATAGTTCACAATTTACTTTCCACGCCTATCTTCCATATACCTCTTACAAAACAAGATATGTATTTTAATTGTAGTTACAACCTAGTACAGTGAAATTATTACTATTGTTATAAATTAAACTAGATAAAAATCTTAAATTATTTAGCTCTATCATGTAATAACTCTGCAGATGGATGTAATAATGAGCCATAGTCTAAATTAACCCAGATTTCTCACAAAACTTAATTTCGTGCTTTGAAATTAACCAATTCCAAACGCAAGAGTGACAACATTTTCTGAAGAGATTTATTCTTTATTTTTCCTTTCTTAATAAGTGAGTAAGATTTTAGAAATGAGTAAGCTGTTCTGCCTTCACAAGGCAGAATCAGCATTAATTACTGTAACCAATGGTTTCTTAGCTAAGATTGGCCAGAAAAAATACTGTAACCACAAAGATGTATTTACGGAGAAAACTGATCCAAGTTTGGCAAAACTTTTCCGCAATTTTGATGCTTCGTGCTGCGATATCTAAACAACATCAAGGATACCTTGGATCGGTAGTTCAACGGGGTGGCTCTAATTTTGCATTTACTCACAGCATCCCAAGCATGAAAACAATTGGGCTGTAAATCTCGCAAGAAAAGAGTAGATGAATGTGATTGACTCAAGCTCAAGGAACCTAACAAGGTTGATGGCGTCTCTGATGGACTTGGGGCCACAGAGAGGTGCCCAGGTGTGTCCCAATCCGTTAAGTGCTTTCTGCCTGATTTCATAATCCTCCCACATTAAACTTAAGCTGACGATAACCTCGTATTTTTGATTATTTAAATTGTCTTAAAATTCATTACATATACAGCATTAGAAAAAAAGAGAAAATAGAAATTAGTCACATAATATCTCTATGCAATTTTTCTAAATATCGCCATACTTGTAAGAAAAAGAAGGTTGGAACACGGCTGTATATGAATTAGAGGTTTAAAAACACTCCGTAAGCCGTCTTTCGGCAAGCGGAACTCGCGCTCAGAGACAAACGGGGAGCTCCGGATTACCGATTTCTGGGAAATCGGTAATCCGGAGCTTCCCGTTTGTCTCTGAGCGCGAGTTCCGCTTGCCGAAAGACGGCTTACAGTGTTTTTAACCCTCTAAATCGCCATACTTATTTCATGAATAAGTGATGCTGATAATAATAACGATTTTCCTGGGCGAATTCTACATCTACCTCTAGATGTGTATCCTGCGAGCAGCCTTTCGGCGTATGGCACGAGGTGCATGTACCATGATTCTACTTCCCTAATCGATTACTTTCGCGTACCGTTCGAGGAAAAAATGAATTTTTGAAACGATTCGTTCTAACATCTATATTTCTCAGATTTTTCTCCCAGTATCCGAGCGGCCTATATAACAGGGAGGGTCCATTATATTGACTACATCCTATAAGAACGTACTTCTTTGAACTTATTAAGTAAATTAAGACTTTGTTTAAATCTTGTATCTTCTACACATTTCCGTACTGCGTCTTGAAGCACTTGAGTAACACTCACTGGATTATCGTAAAAATTTTTTACGAAACATACCGCCTTTCGCTGTACTTTATTTTTAATTCTCGAATACAAAACTTTTCGAGAGGATCCCACTCACTGAATGTATACTCGAGGTATAGCTAACGGAACTTAACATCGCTTGCGAACTTTTCCATCGCTTCTGCCGACTAATATCTTGTTAAAACCTGAGTTAATTAGTGTTACAAGATCCTTCAGACAACTAACCCCTTAAATTACGAATGTAAAATACGAAAACCAGGACTCGAATGAATGACTTAGGAGTTGCTAGGTTAATACGCGGACCAGTACATAACCGAGGCCAGTAATTAAATATGGTTGTTTAACTTCACTCTCCGGATAGTAGCAGGCGACAGAGTACTGACTACGTAAGAACGTAACTTATACAGTGATACAAAATACATGTTTATGACAGAGTACATTCAATTGTAAATCATGCATATAGCTTCCGTAGTTTCTCTGCTTGCCTGTCCGCAAATCTACACTAATAGACTTTTCCTCCTATACCATCACGTTGACTGAACCAAATGTCGCATACCTACTTACCTTACTTTTGGCCTCATTGTAAGTAAGTCTTAGCAGGTTTTATAACGTAACATGGCTATGCTTGACTTCAGAAAGTTCGGAATGGAATGTATATGAAAGGCACGTTGAATTTGTTATCATCCCTATCATCTATCACGCTTTAATTCTTTTACAAAATTAAATTAGCAATTATAGTCCAACGACATCGAAGCAAGTACCAAAAGTAAGAAAATTGAATGAAAATAGTTGTTTCGGTCATTAAATGTTGTTATCAACTAGAAATGGCGAGAATTCCGATCAAATAAACGAAAATTTTGTATTTTTTTCTTAATTTTGTGCTTTCAACATCCCGTTGCCTAGATGACTACGCGATTGTTGAATCGGAGCTCATGCATTTTCCCACAGGAATACATGGAGAATTTAGGTCAACATATAGGATTGATGGGAGTATTTAATCGGTTGTTTTGAAGCGGTCGCAATTCCGTGTGATTCTATTATCTACAATCATGATAAAGAAGTAGCAGAGTAAAACTTATGACTACGTAGTGTTCTTTAACATCCTATTTTTGCCCATGGACCGTTGTTTACTGTTACTATCAATATGGCGAGAAAACATCAAGATATTCATCATTACAGAGAGATAAAAGGGGAAACTTTTAGAATAAAAACGGAGTTTTAGCAAAATAAGGCGTTTGAGCTAAGAGTTTTCAAATTCTCTTTTGTTGCTTAATAACGAATGAATTTTGATAAAATTATTTTATTAAACATTTCGCTTAACGTTTTAGTTTTAAATTCTATCGTGATCGCCATTTATTAAAATTCACACCGTAAATAGCTAATTTATTCAATAATTATGGACACAATGCAATTTAAATTAAGTTCCGTCATGGTTGACGAGGTATTTACCAGAATGAATATAAATAGCTATAAAATTCCTCTGCAGCAATAACACATTCGGAAAGTAAAGAGGGACTCATTTACTGGCTGGCATTTGCCCAAGATGGGAGGGGTAAGCTTCGGTGTACCGCCTTTACGTAGCAGTCAGCTGACGCTCATTTCATTAGTGCTTCCTTTCGGTTTAATTTCCAATAACATACAGAACAATCAAGCTGATCCCCTCTGATCGTGGTTAGGAAGTTAGTTAAATCCAAAAAACAGGTGAAATTGGAACACCCATGTTTTACGACTATTAATACCACTACTATTGTAACAGAGTTAGCAATTTTCAGAGATGAAGTACATCCTTGAAATTCAAACTTCTAGCTGGCGTGTTTAACACTTTCGCTGAAAGGGGATCTGCAATACAAATCCAGCCCTCTCTGGCGTAAGGGTTAGTTTGCTAACCGAGCAACACTCGGATCCAAGGTTCGAATCCTGGCTAGGACATGGTTGTTCCTGAGAATTGATAACCTAACTTATTGTATGAGCCAGCGTCAAAGACGTACCCCAGCAGGATGCAGAATTTTGAAGAAAAATTTTTCTTTGGATGAAGGTTATGTAGGTGATTCATGTTTGTAAAATCGGTACTAGGCATCGATTTCCTACAAATTTCACCGTTTTAAAACGGCGCAATTACGGATGTTACAGCATATTAATTATAGCAGTTTATTCGTTGAACTTGAAATGAAAACCGTAACCTTCGGCGTCGAAGACGCAATGCAATTTCGAGAGAATGATTTCTGGCAAAAAAATACCTCGTCCTCGACACTATTACCGATTTCGCCAATATTTCTGCCCGTCTTTCTTCAAAAACTAAAGTCAAATGTCTAAAGAACCAAGAGTGTCAAACAAAACGAACCAACGTAAGACGAAGGAGTGTTTTTCAATAGCTAATAACTCCAAACCACAAACTTGAGGGTCAGAACCTCGAAAAACGCCTTATTCGTATTTCGGAAGCTATTCTTTCATCTTTAGAGGCTACATAGAATCGTCTCAAAATTTTGAATTCTTCTCTCTATCTAAATAGCCAATCAGAAAGCCTCCAAAAATTATCTATTAGGAGTGTTTTAGTGGCTGGAAATTAAAGTAATCAGAAATATCAGGTTATTCAGTGTTTTCACAAATGTATCATTCATTTTTCTTACATTACCATGACTGTTACATTTGTCTTTGGAAGACAAGGGTATTATTCAAATTACGTACCATTGAAATGAGTTTCTTTTTCTATCACAAAAAATATAGACGTTAAAGACATAATACTTTAACTTATTTCAATAATAAATTGTGAGAATATAAGATTTATCTTCAAAAATGTGTTTCGAACAAATACGAACATAGGAATACCTACCATACGAATACATATTCTTTTTCAAATATAATAACTCGTCAAACAGTAAATACAAAAACATTTATACCTCGGCTAACAAAGTTCGTTCGTTCCTGAATCACATTCGTTAGCCGAAACGTGAGCAGGCTTCTCTTTTCTCGTTGTATTGAACAGAAACAACCCATTTGGGCTGGTGGGTCAATGTGATGTGGTCAGCTCATTTCTTTGTAACACTTAGAGATGGAAAAGATAAGATATTGGAATGACCCGGCCTTTCATTTTCCATATGTTACCGCGTATTCACTAAAACATTCGTTAGCCGAATACATATTCGTTAGCCGAGTCCCAAAAATAGCGAAAAACCTTCGTTAGCAGAGTCACTGATTAGCAATCACATTCAAAAACAGAGATTGTGCCGTATTGAAGAAAAATGGACGAAACGACGGCCAAAAGCAAACTGAAGTAAATTACATGAAATAGCTCAGACTCGAAGATAAGAAATGGAACATGAGAAGTGCATGAATGTTACCGAATACTTTATGGCTCTAATAGTTATTTGAAATGAAGTTTTTGTTATATTTCGATAATGACACAATTAAAAACTTCGAATGGCCGTAAGTCAGATGTTCAAAAGTCGGAGGCCGTCAGTGATTATACAGCATAAAGTTTTTCGCAAAATTATGAAATAGATTTATTTAACTTTTACGTCGCTATCAATATAATTGGTTTCCACAGCAGTAACTCAGACGCATTCAGAGTTTATTTACGTCGGTCGCGGAACCTACGGCAACAATGACGGTCGCCTCAATAATTGCCGAGAACAGGAACAAAAGTAAGAAAAATTTCAAAATTAATGAGACTGTTTAAAGTAAAATGCAAAACATTGCAAGAATAACGCAGATGACAGTTTTAGCCGTCGAATAAAACACATTTTATGGAAATCCGATCCCATTTACACATTTTAATGAATGAAAGAATAAAAGCTTTTAATAATAAACTTTTTCGCGTAAGGAATTAGAAAATCAGGTGTTTTGTTACGGTATTTATCAATCAATCTCAGATCAGAACCTCTGTCTTCCTAAATATGACAATGATGTTCCTCTACGATTACAAATCTAACTAACTTTAATGCTAATATTTCTCTAATATTTTCTTTCATTTTTAATATTACGTTCAATTACATTAAATATAATAGAACTAAACATTCAATTGGCAACACTGAGGCTCGGGGCATCAGTGTTGCCAATAATTCTCTTCTTGACCTGCATATCAATCAATACAATTCATAATTAGCGGTTTCAACATTCACTTCTTTCTCAATCATCCATCGCATGTGATTTAATAAATCCGTAAAACTTCACAGTGGACTCAATCAGCCATCCCATCAAATGACGGTTTCAATCAACTCCTATACAGGGAGAAACTCAATCTGACTCCATTGCGGGTACTCAAAAATTGAACGCTGAAAAACACTGAAAAATTCGATTGAAATTCGACATCGGACGAAGCAAAGTATTATTCCTCTTCACAATGGAAACAATCGATTTAAGCTGGAAAACGAGAATTGAATTTTATTTCGAATGCATCCATTTTGCAAAGTCAATCTTCCTCAGCATTGTCATGAGATGTGAAACAATTTGAATTTAAGAGTTATCAATTCAGTCAAAGCAATTATAAATTCAGAAAAAGATGTAAATGCTTGGAAACGAATTTTTTGATTGATTACGTTGAAGTTGCGGAGATCGACTATCAAAAATTAAATGACCTGTTTCATCATGAACGATAAAAAACCAATAAAAATAAAGAATAATCCAAGTACTAATCGCATAAGAATTGCCTGTCTGTCAGTACAGTCATCACCCCAAAGTTTGCGTTGAATTCATTCCCTCCAACATAGCTACGAAAAGCTTTGCAGAAGAAATTAGGCTCACTAGACAAATATTCAGTGCAAGAGATAATTTGCATTTGGTTTCTTCGCTGAATGCTAAGAGTGGAAAACAAAGACACAAACAAATTAATGACGCTAGCAGCTTTGTTTATACACAAAGGAACGAGTCCTTTGGTTGGCTGCAGTGATTATGAAATAATTTAAATTCTTTTGCTCCGTTGTGATAGGCAGATTTAGAGGTGTGAGAAGTCATGAATTACACTATTTTACCTTTATGCCAAATATTTGCGACAATATACCTATTAGTGCAGTAGGCGCTTTCGTTCCAACCTTAACCATCCATTATTTCGGGAGATTAGATCTCATAATAAATTTTCGATGGGTTGGGTAGTTTTTAAAATTTGCAGTTTGTGAAACTTCCATTTACCGCAGCTCTAATTCCACAAAGTGAATGTTGACTGTTTGCTTTCCAATTTCAATTCAAGTGCTTTATCACGTGAAATATAAATTCTTTCTCATAACCAGGTGCTCGGTGCCACTGCTGCGATGTTAAATAGCGGTTGTTTTTCTTAACATTAATGCCGTTGAGCTATGTCAACTGGATAACAACTTTACTACAAAGGATGTTAATATGAGACTAGCTATGGCATAGCTCCCATCGCGGCATGAATAAAAATTATTTACTTCGTAACATTGCTGCAATTCATTCCTAGGAGCAAATATCCTCAGTAATCCAGATGTACGAGTCTCAAAACGTAGTTGAATTGTCATAATTTAATCGTTCAACTGAGGAAATAATTTATCAATCAGCGATTCTAAAAATTTTATCTTTAGTTTCATCCAACATCCACAAACATTCGATCTCGGAGAATTATAGCAAGAAATACAAGCAAGAACAACGGAAGAACTCATTTCCTAATCTGGAAAACCCCAAAAAAAACGTCGAACACAAACCCAATTTCTCGGCGTTCGTAAACAAGCGTGCGACCCATTTCACAGCTGATGTGTAGGCATTATGGTGTTTATGACGGTGGTTTTCTTTGATCATTAAAATCTGACCAGCCCGAGTTTATGGACAAGACGCCACATATCTGTCACCATCGATTCTTTATAGGAAGATTTTTCGATATAATCTAAGGAGATCTGCCATAAAATAAACAACTTGGTTACAAAAATTGTCGCCCTCGCGACGGTGTTTTAAAGTGGTAAGTCTTCAGGAAATGTTTGCATATTTGTATAACCTTTGCGTGATTTTGAGCGTAAAGTAATGCTTGTCTATAAGAGGAACATTCTTCGATAAGTTGTAACATGAATCTTTCATAATTACAGTGAATATGAAATGACACAAGATAAAATCATTTTCTCATATCTACAAGACTAGAAAATCCCCGCCAGGAGTGTTGGATCTTGAATTGTTTTGTAAGTCAAACGCAATTTAAAGCATTACGTATGAGCATCAAAAATAGAGAGATGCTAGTAATGTTTAAAACAAATTTGCTAACAAATAAAACATGAAACTATCTCGTCAATTATATACAGACAAATTAAAATTTTAGGCATTTCGTTTTTTCCAGTTCCAGATGAAAACAATTTAAGGGACAGTATTCTTTTAACTATTTATTATAAACAGCGTATATCCCCCTGTATTCTAACGGAAAAAAGCATGAGCTCGAATTCAACAGTTGCCCTCGACGTCAAGGGAATAGATTGTTGGTAATTCAAAATTTTCCTATATTTTATCATGGTTCTCTCCAATTTAAATCGAAAACAGTATACCTCGACTGAAATACAAAAAGTTTAATTCTATTTTCTATTTTTGACATTTGTCTCGATTTCATAGGACAATTATTCCTAATTTAATTTTGTAAAAGAAATAAAGACTGCGAAAGGTGAAAACACTGTTCGTGCACTTTATTTGGAAAACATTCCGAATAATCATGGGTCGAACCCGGCTTTATTTGGTGTATGAAATATGCACAGATTTTTCCGCGAAGAAATGATTGCGAAATTTGATTAAATAAATCGAATGGCACAAAAGGAATGGTCAGTTTATTTGTACAAACGCGGACAGACAGACTGGAAAAATACGGAAACAGCATCAATCATAGATCTCTAACCTCCATAATCATATGCTCCGTCCGAAGGAGCATGAGAGACGAAAATCATAGGTAATGTTGCATTAAAAATTACTTTTAAAAGAGCTATCTCTTTAACACAGCGCGCTATTTAAGTGGTCCTTCCATACACAAAACCAACTCTTCAGATATCACAACGAAAAGCTGTAAATTCCATTGAAACGTATTTATATCCCTGAAATTCCAAATTTTGGGCGGGGATTACCTCGCTACGGCGAGGGAACGATGAGAGTTTTGCCCTTATTCAAATTATTGACCACTTCAATGGGCCCTTGAAAGCAAAGCCGAAAGAACCCTCACTTTCCACGGCGGGCATTCCGATAAAAACGTGTCATAATAATGAACGCATTAAGAAGGAAAATTTGGTCATCAAACCAAGCTATTGGGAATTTGGCGAGTAAACTCAACCGATAAAATTCCCCTCAAGTGCTTTCAAGAACGAGACCTTCAATTCATTCGAAGACTTAAGCACAATTAAATTTGAGGATATAATTATTTAGATGATTACATCACGTCATTGCCTCAATATCTCCTTCGCGCCCATTCGATATCTTCACATTAGGATTTTATGACAGCATAACCTCAGAAGATGAGGGTAACAAATATAGAGAAATTTGCGCTTAAATTTTTATGTTTCTCGTTCATAGTTCCCGATGTCGAAGAGGTAATTCTTTTTAATGTAAAAAAATTGATTGATGCAAAAATATCATGATTTCCTGTGTTCTTTCTATTATCTGTAAGCGAAAAACAATTAAAATCATGCATTTATTCAAATTATACCCAAACTCTGATACCACAAATGGAATAAAAACTATTAGACTTATGATAAATGTTATAAGATAACATAATTATACTTGTGTGGTAATAAAACAAGTAGTTGGGGTTTCTTGTGAATTATTTTGGGATGGATCATCCCCAAACAAGATTTTTTCTAAAATAAACACTCTTGAAACCAGCTTCAAAGCCACATAGTAAACACCAGGCTGATCTGATGGGATCAGTCATAATGTAAATAGTTTAAGTAAATTGATGATTCTAATTATTGATGAATCGTTTGATATTGAAATGTATCGTTTCATTAAATGCCTTAGTTAAACGGAATATGCAGAAAATCTGCAAATATCTGTAAGTATGTACCCAGAAAAACCAAACAGGGTTATAACCTAAGTTACGAGGGATATAAAGGAAATGAAATATCAGTAAATTCGATGAAACATCAAAGTATATGAAAACGATGCCTTCATTCTTTACAGATGAACCCTTAGAAACTGTGAATAAATAAGAACTTGGTATTTTCCACGAAAACCTCATTTCAGGAAACATGATCTGAAACGGTCGCGGAAATTTTCTAAACCAGGATTATTTTCACTAGAAAGGCTCTCCACCAAGATAACCCACAAAGACTACATCGAGAGATAGAAAAATACAATTGTAAAACCTCTTACCACCGGATACATTTCCCAGACGGCGAAAAGGATGTCCGTGTACTTCCTGTAAGCCGTCTGATGGATCAGAAGAAGCGGAAGAGAGGGACAGAAGAGGAAGAAGAAGCCGGAGAGGACGCTGCTGTACCAGAGGATGCAGAAGGCGAGGCCTCTGAGCCGGCCTCCCAAGTCAACGGAAACCATGGCAGGGCCGGGGGATAAGCCCGCTCGCAGGACGGGGCTGAACGGAATGGAACAGAGCACAAAATCCCTCCAACCAGCCTCTCTCCCCTTCAGAGGGAGAGTGCTAACGAGAGGGGAAAGAAATAAAGAGACGGCGACGAAGGCGAAGCCCAGTAGCGCCACGGCGTCCACGGCGGACGACGCTGGAACAGGGAGCGTCCTGTGGGAGATGGGGATTTCGTACTTTTGCATTCTGGATATCGGATCCACGTGGATGAGACAGAGGAGGGCGGACTGAGAGAAAAGAGTGGGGGTTTGGCTAACCATTTCCTCTGATAACCACGGTCATCAATGGAAATGCCTTGGTGTATTGCCCGGAGGCACCGCAGGGAGGCACTTCACAGATGGGTAGGGCAGTTCTTCACGACCTTTTTCCCTCCAAAGTACTCTTACGTAACGACTCCATCTTCGAATACGTGTTCGCCTATTAGTTTAAGCCCTGAAATGCATTCGTAAAGAGGTAGTCATTGGGTGCTTAGTGAACGCTTTTAGTAACGCCGAAGAAATTCGCGCTGAATTTAGAGCTCGCTGAAGGCGCGTGAACTATGTGATTATATTACGACTGCGTACGTTAAGTTTCATTTTGCACATCGCGTATCATTACGTATTTCACACATCATTACGTACATCTTTTATTGTTACATTCATCACGTTTTATTACGGATAGGACGCATAATTTTATTTTATAAATGTTTTCATATTTATCTATATATTACGCAAAATTACGTCAATAAAGCATTGATTTTAATTATCCGCGAAATAAGGGGATGATAAATTGGTTTAAACATCCCCTACCACACGCCTGCCACCAGCTTGCACGGTACCAATGCGAATGTGGGTGAAAAATTGCGAACCTAGAAAACCATCGAAAAGCTCACCAATCCGTCCTCCGCGGCACACCGCTTGAGAAGCTAGGGTTAAGCATGACGGCTTTAATGGCAGTGGGAGTCGGGGGTAATGTTTTGATCGATCGGAAGGGGTAAAAGAGGAAGTCTAATTGGGTTCGTGGAATATCCATCGGATGAGGTTTCGAGAGAATCGGCCTATACAGAGAAGAGAAGGCATGTTTAGTATTGATCCGGGTCGCTGGCAGCATCCGGGTTTGGTCCGGCGTGCCTACTCTCCTCCTTCCCTGTGCCTTCCGTGCCCCCTCTCCCCCTTTCCATTTACGTTACTACTTCTCCCGAACCTTACGCCCACCTCTGGTATTTCCCCACCGTTCCACCACTTCCGCGGGACCAATTTTTCCTCTAATCACCGAACAAAAGGAATCGCTTGACATCTTTCATATTTTATTCCTCTCCCCAGTTCAGGGCGAAATTTTTTAGCGGAAGTATAATCTACGGGAGAGCCAATTTTTTACATCTCACGTGCATTGGTGATTCAGCTGAAGTTTCGCCGTCAATTCCAATGTCTTTTGCTATTCATAGGGAACAGAGTAGATCAGTGAAATTCACGTGCCGTATACAAATGAATAAATATACGTAATAATGACTCGTGAGAATAACATGCGTCTAAATTGCGAAAAGAAAACACTCGCTTCACATTATGATCCTTAAGGATTTTTAACATGTTTTTGTTCTCCTTGCAACATGATTTCCATTGAGCTATTCCGATTATTTTGTTGTTATACTGTATACTTTTCTGATTTAAGCTTAATGTAACTTACCTAAAGATAACCCCCTTAAAAAAAGAACGATAAGAATTAGGTAAAGCTGTATAAAATAGCACAGAAGAGTCGTGCAGCTGAAACCAAAGGAATAACAGGTGTGAAAAATTGCGACATGACTGGGACTCGAACCCGGGTCTCCCACCTTCCGGGCAGGAGTCATATCGCTATTTTTCACACCTGTTATTCCAAAAGGACGATACCTTTATTTCTGATTTCCAAATAGAAGGCAGACATGTTAAATATTCTAAACATTAAATACTAAGAGTCTAGATGTCCGATGATACGCCCAAACGACCCTCAAATTTATAACTGAGTTAGTGAACTCAACTACAATTGATATCATGAGCATCTCTCAGCTTCAATCGCTGAAATAAAGTTAATCCCAAACCTACAAAAAATTGATTCCATTGAAATTTTCTGATTTATTAATACGTTTTAAATGTTCGAATTTATTTCACATTTATTGATTGATTACATTTTGTAAATTTCATTGATTTTGTCTTTTCTTTCCCTTTTTCGCTAACAGTAAATTTGCGCCGGATTCGATCAGCACCTTCCATGCGGGTGGTTACTGCCGTGAGTCTTCATTTCTTAAGTAAAACTATTGGGTTTTGAATTCGTAACCTCTACGAAAACTTTTCATCTCCGATTTTATCTACTCTTTCATTTAATATTAATTAATTAATTTGATATCATTTAAGATAGATTAGATTTTGAGAGAGGCATTTCTGTCTTAACATAGCTAGAACGGCATACTATCATGAATTCGGTGCTTCATAAATACGCACTATGAACATTAAAAATACACAATGAACGTTTACCTGAAAAAAAAATGTTTCTAAGAGAAAAATATGAATGAAAAATAATTCCTATTCAAAAATAAGAATTGATAAAGATCGACACTCATGACGAAAAGGCTGAAATTTAAAATTATTTTTTTGTTCGACTACAATGGCGAAGAAATAATAAGAATCTCACAGCGTTGTCATAGCAATGCAGTGATACAATGAGGAGCAGAAAAGAAAAATTGCACTAACGAAGGAGACATAATTAGCATTCTGCAGTTTCAAGACGAGATGGAGATATCCTTGGAAAAATGAAAGAAGGATCCTGTTCTATGCGGAAAAGACAATGAGCGAGCGTAGCCTCAAAATAAATAAAAACCAACCAAGGTGACGGTCGGAATACAAAAAAGGTATGATGATTCTCACGTAGGAATAGGGATTGACTCGAAAAAGACTAGGTCGAAGAATTCTCCCACTTTGGAAGCAAGACCACGTGCATTTGTAATTTAGAAAAAGAGAAAAATGAAAAATAGTATTGCAATAAAGAAGAAGTCATCGCGAAAGCTAAAGCGATGGAGGCATTCGGCCAAAAAATTAAATTTCAAAATTAAGTATGAACGCAAGCAAAAATCTATATGCGGAGCAACTTCTTGTATGACTAATACATGGACTGTAACAGCTGCAAAGAGATATTAGAATCAAAAGAGATGCGCAAATGGAGAAACAGAAAAAGAGAATAAAATCAACGGACGGAGTGACTAATAGAATAATCGTTTGAGGAGTGAATAAAGAGCGTATTTGACAAAATTTACAAAAAAGGAAAGATCAATAGGGCACAAATAAGAGGCGCAGAGAGAATTGTATGGAATGGTGAGAGGACTTATTATAGTCCTAGAGTCAACTATGAGAGACGATACTTAGAAGTTGTAAGAAGATATTTACTAAGGAATTAATCTGAAGAATTAAGCAGTTTCTGCAAAGTATGAGATGGTTTACAACATGAAAATCTTCATCTACATAAATACCTTAAAAGTCGCATTTTGGCTTATGGCAGAAGGGTACAGGAATAGGGGATGATCGATATGGCTTCCTTCAATCAATCTTTGGGTTGATAATATATGATAATAATTTACACATTACAGGACGAAAACTTTAAATTGTGGGTTTAGTTGTGTTTGTAAGATGTTAAATTAAGAAACTAGCTCTTGCTCTTGAACCGTATGTAACTACATACATACTTTCTAAAGACTATCAAATACGGGTAAAATAATGCTTCAGTAAATGAGTAAACTTAAACTAAAATGAAATATATTGACGAGAGCCATAGACAGTGAAAATAATTTTAATTATACGGAGAATTTAGAGCAATAGAGTGAGAAGAGACATAACAAAGAGTTCAACTTTTTAACCAGATAAAACTAACGTGAAGAATGTGACGAGACATTTATTATTACTGTGAATCACATTCCTTTGGACAGACTGTTCGGTAGATATTTAAACAATATAAATACACTACTTATATATGCATATTCAGAGCAAACTAATGTAAAAATATGGATTAGAGAAACTAAAAGAACAAAATATTAAATTATTTTCATAAATAAATATATTTAATAGGATTCCTTAATCCTTAGTTATCCTTCGCATAAGCGTTTCATGTATTCTCGATCAATTAAGGAAGGGTTACCGATGTTTTCAGGTAATTAATTTCCGTTTCTGTTAGTGAACGGATACGTTCTAATTTGATTAATTAATTACTTCATTAACTAAGTGATTTATTACTTATTATTGCGTCACTTAATTAGAAATGAAAAAAATGCTATTTGCAAAACTTTAATGTTACTTCGAATTAATCCTAACCAATATTAGCCATTAAAACAACGAAAATTCAGCTAATACGTTCAAAGAGCAATTTATTCACCACAATTAGCATCCAATTATAACATTATAATCTTTTTTCAAATCGATCTATAATGCCGATATCAACAGTATAGCAAAAACTAAAATATTAAGGCCTATAGTTTGTTAAAATTACCATCTGCTGTTCTTAAGAGATCATTGTTTGACACCACGCACCAAAATTTACGTATTGCATGAAAGGTGAAGATTCCTCATTAGTCTAAATGTTTTGGAGGCCTCCAGCCTCTAATTTATTCCTAGTAATTCAAAGGGAAATAGGCTCTGAATCCAGGATTAAAAAGGCGCGCTCTCTCCTCAGTGCTCGTCGCATCTTATACAATACTGCGGAGTTCGCCTGAGGACAGAAGATATCCTCGTCTCTCGACCTCGGTACTCGAGTGAAAAACCTAGGGTGTTCAAAGAATTTCTCGGAAAGTAATTGAGTTAATCTAGTGTCACTCGACGGTCGAATTCCTTTGTTGCCTTTAAATAAACAACTAATTTCGTCCTCCTCCTTGTGGTCCGTTGTGTATTCTTTTCTCTGGAAGATACCATATCCATCTCGTTACAGCAAAGTGACACTTGAAAAAGGAGTAATTATTTTACTGGAATTTGGCTTCGAAAATTAATTATAATTTTACGTTCATTCTTCCGGCGAGTCTTTGACGTGATTTTGATACCTCGCGGTCATAATAACTATTACGTTCGTGATGTTGCGGAGAGCGATTAGCAATATCATTATAGCATCAAATCGTTACAGTATCATTCATGTGAATGAAACTTGGTCTGCCTAGATACTCCATGTTAGTTAAAATTGTTTTCGGTATTATTTCATCCTGACTTCTGCGCCCAAGATGATTCTCCCTCTTTGTTTTCGATTCTGGATTTTATTTTCTAAATAGTAAACTACCCCGTCAAAAACTACGGAACTTAAATAAACTTTTACAGCATTTGTATCTATTAATGTATACAACTGATCCTTCTAAGCCGGAATACATTAAATGTAATTCAACGAAAATTTAACATTTTTATAACAGTGCCTTGCGCGATTGTCGTAAAATTTCTTGGAGTACTTCCAGGAACGATAGAGAATTAAAAACGAGATATTATTGGAGAGAGTTTTCAGTAACGTACACGGAAAGAACGTTTACCAGAATGATATTGGGTTCGACACCATATCGGCACAAATTTTCTCCGTAAGAAATACATCCTGTACCTAGCTGAGCTATCACCAGGTATGTGGGTAGAAGTCATTGTGTTTCATCAACGTAGTTAACCGTTTGCAATCTCGTTTTCAAATATCTCCCAAATTGATGCCGAGTTCGACACCATGACGCATAATATTCTTCCATGGGAAAATATGGGAAAATGGGAACAGGAAAATTATGGTGCGCCAAGTTTTTTAATATATATAATTTAATAATATATTTAATATAAAAAATATATATAAAGAGTCCATATGGTTGGCATATCATACATTTTCTTCGCATAACATAACAATAAATATTTTCTTTCTATCTTTCTTTCTAACTTGAAATGCTGTTCCGAGGCCTTCCGTATAATAGCAGAGAAGTCCCTTACGGAGCCCTAACAATGGAGGATTGCGGCCTTTTTTAGAGGATATGGTTTTCGAATCACATACGATATATTGCTTTTCAGGAATCTCCTGTGGTAATCCAACGATAAATTTGGAGATCGATTTTAGGGTCACGAGGTTGCGGCCATTTTTCACTCAATTTTTCATGTAAAATAAGAAAATTTTACTAAAATGAGAATGGTAATTCAGGCATCTGATAATCTTCGCTCTTAACCTCAAGGATCGCAGAATGTAAACAACTTTTACTGGTAATTCAATTACTAATAACGGCAACTGCAATAAAAATGTGCAAAAAAACTCTGAATTCAGCAAAATTAAAGAAACTCCATTCGAAATCGGTATACAATCATCAGTTCTTAGTTTCGTTCACTTACCAGTCTTTTTTTTCCCTACAGGTCTCTCAAATTGCCAGGAAAAGTTTGTAAATAGCTAGAAATAGTACATACTGGAAGCATAATACCATGTAAATGATTATACCTAATATATTTTCTAGTGCCCATAATGTGTAATTTTCTTATATTTTTTCTCGGTTAACCGGTTACCAAGCACAATGACAATCAAAAACAGGTTTTTAAAAGTAACCGCTTTTCAGATGCCCAAGGTATCACCGATGACCATCAATATTCCATCCAGATCTCTCATCATAAATAAGCTAACGACTTCTCTATTTCACAGCACAAAATCCACCGGAGTGAAAAGCATAGGCCTCGCGACCAAGTGGATTATCGCCCCATAATCTTCATACCCCATTTCTTCCCCTTCTTCTATGCCTACAAATTCGTTGTTTCCTTCTACGCTGAGGAGAAATTTCGGTCTGGCGATAGAAATAGTCCAGCATCGCTGTAGTTTCGCTTCTCCATGCGATTCTCAAAGTCACAGTGAAATCGGTTATTCGATCGAGAAACATTTCCTGCGCTAAGGATTAAGAAGACGACCCTGACAATCTGTATTTCCCTAGTCGTGGAAGCTTCCTTAGTCGCGGAGTGGACTTGGCAGACAAAATCTGAGTCCAATTTCGTCTCGGCCTTCGTTAGCGCAATCATTCCCTTACTCATGACCCTCTTTTGGACAGCGAAGACACAACAATTCCACTGCATTCCCGGAGGAGCTACTTATCGTTACCGAGAGCTTGGCGAAGTCATTGTTCCAAAGAATTAAGAATTTTTTTGAAACTCCAGTTCGAAATTAAGGTATGCGGACGATTCACTTTCCACCGTCTTATATTCTTTACGGCCAATTCAAGTTACCATTTTTAATAAAGAAATTTATTAGTACAACAGGCAAAACATTATATCATTTTGATGAATTAATCAATGAAAAAAAAATTGAATTATGTTTTTATTATTCATATTTATCGATGTAGTCGACTTAATTTACTATAATATTACAGACTTTATTGTTAAAAGTGAAACTTTACATAGAATATTTTCTCAGTCTTTGTTCTTTGGAATTTCCACTTATCTTACACATACATACATTTACACGCCAATATAGTTGTTATTGTTATTAATACTTTGGGGATTCCGCGGCCTCTGGAGCACAAATTTCCTAGGAAAAATGCCATTCAAATGCGGTTGGTTTCTTTTGTGACCGAATGGAAAATGCATCCTTCCGATGAAAAATAAGGTTCACCGCCCCTGTTCTAGGCTAACGAAGATTTGCCACTGTCTTTTGGACTAAGGGCATACGAATGCTAACGTATGTACCTGTATATAAAGAATTCATTAACCAAAACCAAGTAAATTTGACCATTCTTGCTCGAATATAACTGCGTGCGTTGATTTATTGGCAGTGTTTATGCGGTCATTTCAATATTTGAGATCACAAAGGATAATTCGTTTTGAATAACGAAAACTAATGAAATATGAATAAATGTAGCATTATAACCTTTCAGAAAAAGAAAATTCCTGTGCATTATAATTACTTTCTTTGTAATAACACACTGAATAGAGTCCAATTTGTTTCTGATCTAGGGGTTACTTATGATATAAAAATAGCGTTTCAACTACATATCCAAAATGTAGCCACAAAGGCATATAAGATGCTTGGATTTATAATTCGTGTGACTAAAGACTTAAAATATTAACTGTTTTAAGCTGTTATATACTTCAATTGTGAGATCCATCTTAGAATATGGGTCAGTAGTTTGGAACCCTTATTATGCAAAATATGAGCTCCAACTTGAGTAGATACAAAGGAAATTCCTCAGGATAATTGCTGTTAAATTTAAATTGAAAAGAGAAAGTGGTGAATATGAGGGCCTTATGAACTGCTTACAATTACCGCATCTCTCCTCTAGGAGAAAGCAATTAGGTTTAATATTCTTACATAACATTTTAAATGGCAATATTAAATGTTCTGAACTGCTCTCTCTCATAAATTTTTATTGTCCATTAGTTATAACTAGAAAACCCGATCTCTTTAATATACCATATTTACAAATAAATGGTTTTATTTACCTTTCTACCGTATCTTAAGAGAGGCTAACAAGTTCTATAATGGTATGGATTATTTCAATACTTCAGCTATAATGTTGTGTAGCTACAATGTTATGTAGCTTTATTATAGTTATAACCATACTGTATAAGTGACCTGAAGTTCTTTTTTACTCTTTATTTTATGTGCTTTTCCCTTTATTTACATATTCTATTGTAATTTTATTACATATTTTTATATCTTAGGGAATTTCTTTATATCTGTATTTCTTGTTTTGGTTGTTTGATAAGTTATTGTATTCTTTCTATTTAATTTCCTAAAGCTCAGAATTTCTAATTTTNACGACTTATCTAGGAAAGATTATGATGTGAAATTAAGTAAAAACAGATTTGTAAACATTTAGAGGAAAGAATTATGAACAACTCAAGACGAGAAAGAATGTCTACATATTTATATGCCAAATGTATTTTATTTCCTAACCTATTTTACTATTGATTTTATTTTAATTGACAGTTGTAATTGAGAACTTTGTATACTTATTTACTTTTTAAGTTATTATAATCTTGTATTTCTATCATACAATAGGGCTCTGACCGTAAATAAATCATTATTATTATTAAAAACTATCTTCGTCCTCCGAGGGATTACTCATGACCGCATTTAATATCAAACGATGATTTAAATATTATAATTTACTTCACTAAAATAACGTTACCTCCACTGAATGCATATTAAAAATAATGGGCAAATACAAATGGACCAACGCGGAAATCCTGATGGTTTGCAATAGCACATTAACATCGGACTGCTGCAACCGTCAATAATTAAAAATTTAACATACTTAATACTTAAAATCATTCGAATATCAATTATGAATGTGAACACAAAATCTTTGGAAATTTTTGATAAAGGGAAGAACAACACATATGTCTGACCAACTCTCTCATGGACAGTGCACTGAAAAAAAAATCGAGAGCAATTATAGTGGAGAACGCTTGATTGCAATGGCGAAACTAGCGTTAAATTTAAGAATTAAGAAGAGATAAAGCTGTGGGCAGGTAAGAGGGTAGGTTACAAAGAAGCAGAAATCAATCGCTCGATTGTTAACCCTTGATGAAAATAAGAAGTCAACTTATTTAATTGCATTATTATGCATTGCTAATGTCAATGAAGTGACAATTACAGTTAATGGTTTTTCTCGATTAATAATACCACTTAAGAAGTTTTAAAACACTCCGCAAGCCGTATTTCGGCAAGCGGAACTCGCGCTAAGAGACAAATGGGAAGCTCCGGATTACCGACTTCTAAAAAAAAGTGAAATTAAATGAACTTTACTTCCTTCAAGGAGACCCCCTGAAGATGGAGGCTTTGTCTCTGAAATGATCATTGGGACATCCAAGAAATCGGTAATCCGGAGCTTCTATTTCCTATTAGCGCGAGTTCCGCTTGCCGAAATACGGCTTACGGAGTGTTTTTAAACCTCTTATTCATTAACAGCCGTGTTCCAACCTTCTTTTTCTTATAATAATACCACCACCACTAAAATACTCCTTGCTGCTGGGCAACCAGTTGTTTTTCTCGTATCGCCAATTGCATTAACGTCAGGATATAGTAAATTGTGTGTGTTTTTTATTTCGGTGCGTTCAGACTTCCACCATTCCATTTACCAAACTTTTCTACTTTCAGAGCACTCAGCAAAATCTCACGACATTAAGAGCTAACAACGTCGAAGAAATTAAGGAGATTGCTTCTGAATACGTTCAAAATCTATGTTTAGAAAAAAATATCGAGCAAATAACGATGAGGGTTTGATAATTCAATGCATTTGACTAATGGAGTTTTCTTTTAATACAAGTAAATAAAGGACCTTCTCACAAAGGCTTCTCATGAGACCTAAATACTACCCCTTCCGTACGTGGATAATCACATATCTTATGCGGCTTCTATTTCATATAGTCAACCCTTGAAATACTGGAAAGCAGCTCAGAAAACACCAGATATATAAACAAATGAGGAGTGCGAACATTTTCTACAAAAAATGATTCGTAGAATGGGAACGTAATTTCTTTTCATAATTTCAATGTCGATTTTTCCAATCATTTGAAATAATGAACAAGAGTTTTTTACAATTATTTTCATATGGATGTCAGCTTTTGGCGTTTATCTTATTCTTAAACTGCCATCATTATCATTTGGCTACTTTGAACTTCTCTCTTTGTGAAAACTGTGGAACGAGTTATTCTTAGCAAAAGAATGTCAAAACTTAAATTATGAAAATTAAAACTTTATTCTCCAAACCGGCAACACTTAAAAGTAATTACGTTTTAGAAATGCTAATCTGAAGGAATTTGGCGTGTGAAAGACGAATTGTTAAACTGAATGTACAGTGCGAAGTTTAAAAGTAGTATCTATTTGAGCTGATGATTTACAAATTCAGTCTTACCCTAAATCGAGTTTACCGGTGTTTACTATAAAACAAAATCACAATTAGAGTGACTGGGGATTGCCTGTTAGAGCTGGCTTAGGTAAAGTAAAGACTTAGGCCCTAGGACCGGTTCGGTAGCAGTGACGATCTATCAAGAACCCTGGAAAATGTTGCAGGAGTATGAAAATGAACCTGTACGTTTAACCAATAAAATTGTGTTAATATGATACGTCTAATTTACGTATTATAGCGGGTATTAAGTATATTATGGATAATAACGTATAATCAGGTGATAATTATATAACAGTGTGAGATACATTATGATATAGATTATAGTAAGGTAAAATTTGCGTTGTTATTATGTGTCTATGAATACTGTATTGTATAAACTTATCGTGATTGAGTAAAACATGCATTTATAAGCACCGTGCGTAAACATGGCGCAGTCACCTTCAACTGATGACTATGGAATAGTTAAAACTGATCGTTTATTTTAATTAAAGCCGTGAAATTGTTTTCATTGTGTTTTATTCTCTTCCTGTTGCGGATTTACACTGATTGAAGATTGCATCGAATAACTATAACCGATGATAAGTCACACAACAGCAAAACCAGTAACAATAATCTTCGGTAAATTACTACGAGGGATAACATAAAAAATTTACTTACTTCTATTTTAATTTATTAAATTTTACCATTAACTCGTAAATTAAAACCAAAAAGATAAGATGACGAGGACGTGACGGAGAGATACAAAATAAAATAAAACAAAATTCTCCCCAATGATCTACCGTCAGTCCCTTTGACAGATTATACACAGGAGAATTTCAAAAGCCTTTTTCGGAGCGATATTTTGAATAAAAACCTCCTCCGACCTCAACGCCTTCCAGAGATAAAAAATAAACTTATAAAAATATGAAAAAGCGTCTACGGTTCGGAGAGATTGTTCTATATTTAAAAATATATTATATGGAAGACTGTGGTAATGAATGAATGGATGCTTTTTGGAAAACTTTTCAAATTCTTCCACCCAAAACACTAGGAGGACGGGAGTTTCGCACTACCTAGGACGGGATGGGGTTATTTTGACTCATTAAGTTTTCTTTGCATCGAAGGGAAACTTATTTCTTCCGCGCTTCAATACTTTCCAACGAATACCATTTAAAATTTTTCATCTACACATACTTACCTACACCTATAGTAAACCTTACTAATCGCCTTCTGGAGTATAATAGGAAATATTCCGTCCTATTCCCTAAGCGATCAACCTATTTTCGAGGTCTTTAACAATCCTCAGGAATTTAAGAATTTTTGGTGTTTTTCATTGCGTACGAAAAACAATCATTGTTCAATGATTATTCAAAATAAAATAATTTTTCTTGTACAGTTCCAAAGACAGATCGCCAAAGAATTGGATTCGTCTTAGATTATTAGAAATACGATATTTCCTCACGGCAAATATTATGAAGTGAAAGAATTATTTCACTTACTCCCCAATATCTTCACAAACCCATTTACTGGAAAATACCGTGGGAGATGTAAACAGTAACAACAAACGAACATATACAGCCAGGAACCTATAACCAAGAAAAACCAGGCTGGCCGGGGCTCTAAACCAATACCTAGCAAGCTAACCATTCCGCTACCGAGGTCGGCAAAGCTTTGAAATTTGCGAAGTGGTAGAAAATATAGGAATGGGTCTATTGAAAATCCGAAGCAATTTAATGTTTCCTGGATCTTATGTAATAGGTAATACAGGTACAACTTTGGGATGCCTAACTTTAAGGAGTATTTTTTACGACCCTTAGTCTAATAAGAAATTATTCAAGGTAAATGTTACTTCATGTTAGTAAAAACCTCGTAGAGCCTAAAAGAAGTCTTAATTATGCTAGTTTGATTAGAAAACACAAACCTCTTTACTAAAGGAAAATTCTGCTTCATTATTAATGTAACGAAGTCAAGTCGAGAAAAAAATTTTACGTAATATATCTTTACATTTTCCCATTAAAGGTGTGGATGTGAAAGACTAATTCTGAGCCCTTTGAAATTTTAAGTTAAAAGAGCATTTTATGCAGGTTGTATGAACGCTATGCAATTTTATGCTACTAGTGTTGTGCATATTTAGTATGTGCTGGTGGATGTTTGTACATCCATGTTGTAATAACGTAAGCAACTTTATGACTTGCTGAGTTTTGAGAGGGATTTTTTTAGACTAAAAGGAATACTTGACAGTTTACCATTTCTCCATATGGATTTGTAAGACTACCATGCGGCCTAGTAACCTAGTTATAGTAGCTTCGTACTTGGTGTCCAAGGTTTTGCCTCAAGCATTAGTTCCTTCGAAGAACACATACTTAGTTGTATATTTTTATATTGATAATTCGATTAAAACTTTTAGTTTAATTGAAATGACAATTTGAGTCTTCTTATTTAGGGGTTATTTCTGACTACGCGTAGCTTTTTTTTCCACATCAAATATCAAGAAAAAGGATAAAAAATTAAATGAAAAGTAAGAAGAGTGCGTCAAAGGGACTGGGGGAATCAGTTATTGAATAGCTTGTCGGGAACCCCTGATTGAAACATTAAATAGTAAGAGACATTCATTCAGACTCTGCCCGTCTAGCACTGACTATTGCTTCCCTGGACCTTCCTTGTCTCTCTTACTTTTGCCTCCCTTTGGGAACCCCTAGATTAAAGCGATTGTAATGGATTAATCAATGGGCGTTCACTTGAAACGTAAGATGAGAGTTAAGAGAAAATGATTGTGAAGATACATATAGTGCAGACTTCCTTTATTTCGCAGGCTTTTCGTTTCAACGGAGTTTTCACGGACACCTGTTGGAACAGAGGGAAGTGTTCTTAACGCGATTTCGAAGGAAACAGGGAAATAGTTCTCATAATTAGGCCAAGTTTGAAGCGACATTCGATTGGTTATTATTTTAAAGACGAGTCCTTTCGATAGAGTACTCTTTTATGCTATTTAAGATTCCTTACTGTGGTTAGCACTGCAATTAATCACAGTACGGAAAACTAAGAGAGCACTCAATGATAAAAGACTATACTCATCGAGTAGAATTTGACAAAAATTTCTTTATCATTATCTGCTATGGCATTACACAAAGAGAAGCCACATTACATCCATTATATGCCTAAGGGAGGTTTTTCAAAGGTTTGCCTCCCCTCCAGAACAGATGCTAAAAGGATTAAATGTGTTCTTAATTACTTTCATATACTTTAAAGGAACTTTAACTTACACTCATTTTCTAAATTTAACCTAATGCCATCTATCTTCTACAGCATTTGTAGTTAATAGAGGGGAGGTTGATGATCCATACAGCCTTAGGCTGATGACTTTACAGACGGACGATGTTAAAATAAAATTCTCTGCGTTAGCACAGTAGTCTTAACCTGCTGAATCCTTAGGCGTTGATACCATATTATTATAAATTATAGAAAAATGGCAGATATTTTATTGCTGTTTTTAAAAATTCAAAGAGGCCGTACTCACTATAGAATTTCGAGAAAACTGGGATTTGTTGATGTTTCATGATCACGTTGATGAAGTGCGCTATTATTTACCGAAACTAGTCCCCTACGAAACTCACTTTTGTGGATTGGTAAAGGTTACAAATCTCTTTGCCATTTATACAACTGTCTTTATTCAACAAATTCTCGTTATAGTTTTTACTCAGTACTAAAGGCTTTACGCGGATTTTAACTTCAGAATTAATGGGAGCACCATGACTAAGAGTATTCCATTCAAACTATTAATGGTTGCTCAGAAAGAGGCCATCACAGTAATGATAAAAGAGCTCCCATTAGAGCTCATTCCTTATATTGCATTTTCCTTATTATTTTTTCTACTCCACATTTAATCAAATATTTTAAAATCTGTAACCGCGAATCAGATATCACTTGAGCGGTGAAGTGAAGTGAGTAAAATAATATGACCGTACCTATATTCCTATAAAAATTGTATCTTGATTATTTTGATTCGGCTAGATGAGGCTAGATTACTATTATTTATACGTAAGTAGATAAAATATCTCATTAAAGGAATAGAAAATAAAGTGTTAGTTGTTGACTAAAATTTGCTTTAAGGCTTAATTCTTCTTTATCTCAAGCATTAGCACTTATTATTAACAACTCTTCGTATTATTTTTCTAGCCTTCGATTATTAAACTATTTCTTACGCCTTAATTAGTCCCGAGGAGTCAATCCGACCCCAATGCAATGAATTTCCTTGAATAAAACAAAACAATATTTTAGATATTTCACCCATATTTGGAGAAACAGGGTTTCTTAGTCTGGTAATGACAATTGAGGATAATTCGATCAATTTTTGTTAAAGTGTTATACACGATGTACTCGTAAGCATTAATACCAAACTTATAAAAATAATTATAATGATAACATAAAGAATTTATTTTATNAAACATAGTGACAGTGAAAAGGGATTAAGGCGTTATTATCTTATTGTAATTCTAACTATGTTTTTATTTTCAGGCTGCAATAAGGGTATCTGTTTTTAAATCTCTTAGTCATTACTCTCAGTAGGTTTGTGCAGGTTTTTCACACCCCTTTCTTTGTGGGTGTTTTCCTGCTGTGTATATTTTTTCCTGAGCTTCACTCAGATTTTTTTAATCCACTAGAATATAGAATCTAACGAAGTGTTTATGGAATGAAATAGAAAATAAAATACGTATGAGACAAATCTTCTAGACGACTGCGCATTTGGTTAGATAGTCATTATTTAAAAATTCAATTCCAGTTTTTTAATGCTGTTCCTGGTCATTCTAAGACAAACGATCCTTCTTTCATTTTCTTCTTCCAGTATCATTTCTTTTGAAGGTACTAAAAAATCTTCCCTTTCAGAAGATGTCTCATCCACAATTCCCTCTTCAACCTTCCATGTATCAAGGCAGCTATTTCCTCCGCCACGTACAGATGTCTTCTTTTTTTCCTCTCACTTCCTTTAATCTACATACGGCTCTAAATTCAAAGAACTCGAGCCTCTTCATGTCTTGTTTTCACCACATATCACATTCCAGAATAGGATATTCAAGAGAAATCGTCAGATTTCAGAGGAAATATTTTTACTCAGATATCAATTCCATTCTCAACTGTTATCATGGTCCTATTTCAATTGGTCGAAGGATACGTTTGAATTCCAAAGGAAGAATTCTATTCTATATTACAATAATCACCATCGTGCATATATTTCTATACTCGCTGTTGCTCGCAACATCATCCCCGTCAAATAGTTACATGTTATTGGTCAACAAGCAGGCACTAAAAATTTACATTTATATGTATACATTTGACATACGCACTGAACAAAAACTCTGAGCTGAATAGCTGTTAAAAATCTCGATACACAGATGTCCATACTAACCGCTGAGAACATCAATTATATTCGGCAACCAGCACCTGAATCGACAGCTAAGTGAATAATAGTAAATTAACCATGTATATATAATTCTGCAGTCACAAGTACCAAACACCATCAAAAAACATATAGTTTTTTGATGGTGTTTGGTGCTTGTGACTGCAGAATTACTCCTAGCCATCAGCGGTTCTTAGTTCTTACTTCATGTATATATATAAATAAAATATCCAAATAAGAACTCCTCATTCCAACGAATTAAGCGAAATTGTTTCATCAGTAAGCATCAGATACGGCGACTGATACAAAAATTTAAGTATATGCGATAGGTAATAGCTTATAATTATAAAACGTAATACTTAAATAACTATAAAAATGCTCATTGATTTCCAACGGGGAAGATAAAGCAAGAAATAATACAGAATTCTTGTTACGAATAATACAGTATTCTTGTTACAAATCTTATGCCTCAACTCTCTATAAAGATAGATGAATTCTTTGTGCTACATAAATGTGCAACTGTTAATTTATTCTTCATAAAGATGGGCTATTAATAATAATAATAATTATTATTTTTATTCCTTCACATTAATCAAATTACAAACCTTTTAGAGAAATTTCACCATTACTATGCTCTTTCTAAGAAAAATCTACTTCACTACCATCAAATTGACTCGGCATGGTTCTTTTGCGTTTAAAATACCATCCCGGAGAGTCGAAGACCTGTTTCCAATTATGTCGATAATTTTCACTGTTAAGGATCTGTTAAGGACCGATACCTTTCTGAATTTTATGAAATTTCTAACTCTTTGAATTCATTCCAATGAGTCAGTTTTGCAGTGAGATTTAAATTGGGACGAAATACATAGCTGCGTCATTCAATCCAAAGACAGCATTAGGCTGCCCTACTCTAGTGCATGGGCTAATGCTTCACTTGCTTACAGTCTTATGCCGACCCTGGGATTTAGGAAGATTGACCATCTGGTAATATCAAAAATCTACTAAATGTAATGTAAATTATTTTTTCGACGAGATGGAAGAATGCCAAATATTTTCAATATCCACATAAAATAACATCACACACCACGTTGGCTTCAGGGTTTATATACAAGTATTCATCAGTAATGAGTAAATGAGAGCATTTCTCCACGTCGAACGGCTAAAGATAATAGCTGTCGATCCCATTCTGTGTCACCAGGGGTTTCCAAAAAAAAGAAGAAACTCGGATATACGTCCGCTCGGAATATGCCAGAGATTGGAGAGCGAGCTCTTTTGCGATCCTTTCTATGGGGAGTCTGCGCAATATTCCACAAAGCGGCACTCTAATCCTCTGAAAACCGCAGTCCTTAATTACAGCTGTAAACAAAAGTCAGGTGGTCGCTTTGACCGGGGAAATGAAAACACAGTCGCGTAGAAAAAGTGCGGGGTTGGAGTAGTGGGCGACCCCGATTCCAATATCCTCGTGTAAAAAGTGCGATATCTCGTCCGCTATTAGAAGAAAATCGTGGCATTGACGAACTCTGGAATCAAATGGAAGTCTCTGATGCATCGCAGTGTTTCGCTGAATATTCTTGCGCTAAAAGGTCAAGTGTTTCATTATGAGGGTTTTTCAATTAGAATCCCATCATCTCGGGATAAAAAACTGTTACTATAACCAAATGAATATGTATGAGGAAAATATGTACGAGGATAAGCAGAAGTGAAAATGATTGGCTTGGCTGGGACTCGAACCAAGACCTTCCGCTCTCCGAGTAAACGCTCTCATTATGATGGCCTAAAGAAATGAATATTCGAGTTTTCTAAGATGTATTCTTTGTATTAATTTATTACAAAGTGATGTTTATGTTTATCTTTCAATATTCAACTTTCGTATTTATAAGTAATCTTAATGGTGTGAATTTAGAATTTATGTTAGTGTTTTTGTGTTCATGTGATATTAGTGACTCGGTTCATTGAATAATCGTGAACTTTTATTGAAACATAGTGACAGTGAAAAGGGATTAAGGCGTTATTATCTTATTGTAATTCTAACTATGTTTTTATTTTCAGGCTGCAATAAGGGTATCTGTTTTTAAACCTCATAGTCTTTATTTTCAGTAGATTTATACAGGTTTTTTCACACCCCTTTCTTTGTGGGTGTTTTCCTGTTGTGTATATTTTTTCCTGAGCTTCACTCAGATTTTTTTAATCCACTATATCCATATATCCACTATATACATCCAAACAATAACTTTCCAATTTTTTCGACTTGACTTTTATTATTATTTTATTAACTTTTTTACATTAACGATGGGTCAAATGCAAGAGGAGACTCCGATGTCTCAATTTCGCCCAAAATAAAGACATTTATTTAAAAATGGGTTTTCTAAGTGGTGCACGTGGACCCCTAAGGATCTATTACGATATGTAGGGAGTCGAGGTAATTTTGAAGGGTGAAATGCAGGTCGGTGGGCCACGGGGGTATAATATAAAATACTTCCCCATAGCTTATTGCAGCAACTGATGGAATGGCTAAGATTCGAACCGGCCCACGGTGTGAATGCAGACAGTATTTATATATATTTGACAGTAGTATCTTAAACTTTCTCACTCACAGTATCTATATATGAAAATGAGGGGACAGTTTCGTTGCTGTTTCGATCATTTCCGATTCAGTATTTTCTGCGAAGGAAAGGGAAGAACTGAAAATGTCAATGAATGTCTGTCTGATTTTCCATTACTGTATATTACGAAATTAATTTTCAACCGTTAGTGATTTAATTTGTAACTCTCATTATTTCATCCTCAATCTTTCAGCGTTCCTTCCCTCCTTCCACTGTCAATTAACCCAACTGCATTTACCGGAATTGATTAATTAATTTTCAAACGTTAATGTCTTACTTTGTAACTCCCATTGTTTCCAACCTTCCAACTCCCTACCCTTCTCTTCTTTTACGACATTTAACCTGATTGCAGAATTTAAACAAGTGTTTAGTACCTGATGACGTCGCACGGCGACCAAACAGGTCGTACATTAATTTATGTAGAATATACAAATTCATTTCTTATTTCATCAGCATATTCTTGCATTAATTCAGATTTTTTGCTTTTCTCATAATCCTGCTTATAAAACCTTACCTCCGAAATAGTTGATTTTTTCCACCTACTTTTCTTCCTCTCTTTCTAGATATGACGTTGTACTGTTTTGCAGAGTTCGTGCCACTCCATCATACGACGGGACATAAAAGTCGACAGACACAAATCGCATTCGTATGAAGTTATCATAACTTCTTAATAAAAATGAGAAATGTGTTATATCATACCTGATATTATTATATCATACGTGAAATAATTCATCTCTTTTGTGTTTTCACTCCCATTCTTAAGCGAACTTTTCTACATCCACGTATTCAAAAACCCCTGAAAGCTACCTTTCGGCGTGTGGTAGGGTACGCGCCAGGTAACAGAACACCAAGCGCTCGAGTTACCTCTTTATCTCATTGTTATCGCGTATCGTACGCGGAAAGAATGAGTCCCTAAAACGACTTGTCGCCGTATCTATTTCTCTTATTTCACGCTTATTGTCCCAAGTAACAGTTTTATCCAAATTCGTGAGTTTTTTCTCTTAAGATCTTCAGCTGAGGAGTTTTTCCTACACCCCAATCTTTCTTTCTACTTGATTGTTTTTATTTTGTTCGACCTTTCGCGGTATTTTTGGAAACAATGTAATCGTAAGTTCTGCACCACATTTAACTTCAGAGGTAAGGTGTAAGAGAGGCCTAAACTCTCCGAACAGAGTAAAATAATAATTTTATAGCCGTCTATTTCACAATTAAATGAGAAGCGATATGGGCACACTTCTCAGAAATCGATTGCAGAAAATTCTCCGAACTATAATCGGACATTCTGCTGCTACGCTAGCCTTGTAACTCTGCACGCCTACGGCTTCCAGCTTTGAGGACTATTTTCCTCATGAAGGTCATAGCGCCTTGTTCAAATGGAACAGCGCATTTTCTGATCGGCAAATGAAAACAATAACTTAGGAAGGAAACGTTTACAGTGATCGTAAAAATGACGAGTTCTATGAAAAGATTTGATTTTCGAATTTCTCCAAAAATTTTTACTCGTTCCAGAATCGATCGTGAACAGAAGTATTTAAATTTATCGAAGAAAATTTCTTATGCTCTGTCTCACGCACTTTTACTGGTAGTTTACGCACTTTTACTGGTAGTTTACGCAATTTTAAAATCATTACTCGGTCTTTTGAAAGATAGATGTCATCCTGTGATTTAGAAGAAACCATACCTGATGTTCCACAAAAGGTAAATTTGTGTTGATTTCACTCCTTCATACACGTTGAGGCGATTTATAATAATTGTCGTGAAAGTTCGATTAAAGAAATTATTCCATAGACCGTATGAAATTTCAGCCTTCAGCATCTGCTAGGTTAATTTTCAATTGATTCAAATCGTTGTGAGAAAATAATCGTAACTGAAGTTTCTGCTGAGCTGCAATGCGAAGGGAACACATTGGTAAATAGAAAGGCTAAAAACTCATGAAAGAGCATCAAAATTATATTGATGGACATGCAGACAAGTACTTGTATATCATTACCGAAAATTTCATTTAAGTATGATATATTTTATCAACTGTGGCGCTCTCCTAACTTTAAATACAGCAATCTTTACCAACGACAAGGGTCAGAAGTTTCGATGGCGCTCTTGCTACGTTACATTGTTACTGGTTATAACCTAATTTATGGATCAAGGCTAGTAGGTTCGTTCTTGGTATCCTTAATTAGTCTTTCTTTAGGTTTCTTATGAATGGTCGTCGTAGTTTCCAAGAATTTTAAAGTGCATCATGGTCATGATATTCTCTTTCCATAAAGCGTTTAAGAAATGCCACGAACAGAAATGCATTCCTTATATATTTATGCAACCATTTATTATGCAACTAGCCTTTTCAGGGGCTTTCCCCTCCAAATAATAAAATTAGCGATGACGGAATTAATGAAAAAGGTGACGATGAGAAAATAATAAGTACCTACTTTCTTAACGTAATAAATATTAAAACAACTGAAATATATGCTAGTATGCTATATAGTTCTGCATGGGTGATTGTAAACTAATGATGGGTAAGGACATTTAAGGTTTTTAGGAAGGATATCTATCTTGATATATACTATGTAAATACCCACACAATCTTCTTAACTAATTCCTGAAACATACATATACAGTGCTTTAAAGGGGAATCTATGGCAAGGTTCAATCTATGGCTTCGATTTTGCGCCCTAGGCACGTTCTCCAATTGCCTCGTCCTTACCACGGCTCTGTACATACATACATTATGGGAACCATGCTACCCTGGCCCCTCAAGTTGGCCCGCTTCGCTGACATTTTTACACAGTAAACTACTCAATACTCGCACTTAATGCAATTCTCTCAATTTTAGGAGGGCTTCGACAGCTGAGGTCATACCCTACATATGGGCTCGAACTAGGAATCGAATCGGGGACAGTTTTCACCGAAGACGAACCCGTTATCCGCATTGCAATCTGGAAAAACAGTAATTTGTCATTGAAATATTTCTTTTAATTAAAGATATAAATGTTACTAATTGAAAATAATTCAATATAAATTAAAATTATGTAAATAAAAAATAAATTTCATTTCTTCCTTATAATATAAAAAACAGTTGCAGTATAGTTTGCCGAGAATAAGTAAATCAAGAAGATAGAGATGCTAAAGGTATTTCACGGTTCAAGTAGAAATTTCACACGGAACTGCATCTTCAAAAAGGCTAACCTATCATTGATTCCATGTGGGCATAAATTCCCAATGTATTTTTAAGGGTGAATACGGAAGCTCGGCTTTAACAATAGCATACTAGTAAATCGTATAGGGGAAAGGTAGTTTAGAACCACAGATTTATTTCAAATAGTCTATTTTATCGTAATGCTGGTAACTTCTAATCGTAAATGATATTTCACGACGCCAATAGGCACCTTAATTTAATTCCCTTTTTTGAAACTTGTTTCGATTTCCTAGGACCATTATTTCCAACATAATTTTGTCAAAGAAAAGATGCCTACCAGAGTGGAAAATGAACTTTACATGCATTTTTTAGGGAAATCTCGTCTGGGGACCGACCGGAGACAGCCATACATAAGTAGTCCATTATCTGCGCAGGAAAAACAGTTAACGATCTTTAGTTTGAAAGTCGTGCAACATCTGGCTCTCGAGTTTTCGGCGAACGTGCATACAAACTTTCTACTTTATGCTGTAATCTGAATAAATAGGACACTAAGTTGTTATAGAGTGTTCTAGAATTTATTTCAACCAGCCACTCTCAGTTAATTTTCTTCTCAAGATTTCATTTTAATTTGGTCCGTAGCGTTTAGATCTTGTTTACTTGAAGGCTTTCACATTAAGGACAATATTTAAGATTTATTCATTAAGCGCAGAAAACTAATAAATAGATTTAGTGTCCCAGAGGATATATTTCGTAGCAAATGTAAAATTTTATGAGTTACTTTTCATCGATTCAACAAAAGATCTATACCCCGAAATGGCATATCCATGCCAACCGAGATATAACCAACCTTAATACATTTTTTTTGCCAATAATGCTAATGTCCTGATTTTCATACCATTCAATTGATTTAGTTATCATTTTCATTTTTATGATTAAACGTATCTCAGCACCCTTTTAGGATTTTATAACGATTTTCTATTGCTTAAGTTTATGCGAACTACGAACTTATCTTTGGTATTTCTTATAAAGATCCTCTGCGTCGTTTTAATTTTTCATTCAATCTTGAATCAAAATTTAATGGTCGTAATAATTATTGATTAATTATACCATACACAGTGAATGTACTACGAATTTTTGAAGTCAGTGTAAGACCAGCAAGGACACATTCTCAGCTCGAATAAAATATGGTCTTTGGAAACCTCACTTCGAATACAAAACTACTATCAAAGTAAACGTAATAGCAATAAATTTTTAATTAAATAATTAAATTTAAGGAAAATTAATTATTTTTTTTTTCATGAACTCCGTCCGTAAGATCCAGCTGGTTGGATCCTCTAGGCAATAAGAGGAATGAGTTTTCCTTACGCAACTGGAATGCAATAAGTGGGAAACATCCACGTAAGAGCAGCACAATTACCCAATCGATAACACTTCCTAATATTCAGTAAAGAGTGACCGAAAAAACGTCATCTTTCAAGCTTCAATGACGTTTGTAGAGACTCATTCACAGCCATGAACGAGCCGGAGACAAAAGTCAATACAAGATAACAACATAATACTACAGTAGACGTAAATTAAATTCAGCAACTAGCTGAAGAATGTCATTGCATAGCTTCGATGGTGGTGTGTAAGCAATACATCACATACAGTTGATTGAAAAGAACGTAAGATTCATATCAACTTGAGTTTTTAACTGTAATTACTTAATAATATATTTACGTCATGATAAACATATAATAATAAACACTCAGAAACGAAAATTACGGCAATACATTATTTATCAATTACGACAAGAAACAATTACGATAGTACATCATTTATCACTTACATCATAACAATAACTCTATCCAAAAATTAAGTATCAACAACTGCTATCATCAAACACGGTTTAGCTTCAGCAAATTAAAATTGGTATTTGTCATATCATAGAATTCCTTTATGTTAATTTCTTCTCTTAAATATCTTGCGGAAATATGAGGAGTCGATCTTAATCGTGAAAAGTCGATTTTTTTCGCATGCAAAGCGGGTTGGTTAGACGAGGAATTCCTTGTCAACCCAAGTAGAGCAACTGAATCCCGAGGAATGCAAAGGGATTTTCGATGGGCTAACCCTCGCCAGACTGGCATTATAGCAGTTGAAAGGGGAAGATGTAACTTTTGCGGAATCACCGGCTGAGGGAAAAATGTCCTCAATCCCTGAAAGGTAATAATCAATTATATAGGACGAATGCGGAGAGGCTTTCGAGGATCCAAATGCTCGGACAGATGCACATGAAATATGTTGTTGGGAAATGAAAGGGATTTCATTACATATCTACTTCAGAAACTAATTTTAAATGTATTCATTGCAAGAGCGAGATTTCACTGAAAATAAACAGATGAGGATCAGGGTCAAGAACAAAGAGAACCCAGCCGTGATCTCAAAATTCAGGGACTGAGTATATACTAAAAACTTATATCGTATTTTCTACTTAATATCTAAGTAGATCATTCTTAAGGAAATAACGAACGATAATTAGAGTTCATTTATTTATTTACATATTTACAAAATTTGGCCGCAGTTATACACAAGTCCGTTGGCAGCTTAATACCATAATCCACTTATCTATAAATAAAAACAACACACAACAGATAATAGCTAATAAATGTTTTTATTCAAGACTACGATAGATCAGAGAAAAATGGTCACCAAATGGTTACAGAGAGTTGCTATACAAGAGAACAATTTCCCTCAAAAATACAATGTTAGTTAGGTATAAATTAGGCAATCTAACAAAATCACGGTAAATAATTTACGAAAAATTAGTACCACGTTTACACTTTACAACAAAAAAGGCCTAGAAATTCTGACAAAAAGAAGAAATCCTGCACTGAAGACGCAGACCAGCTGGATACTAGTGGAATGCCCTCGAAGAAAAAAAGAGCACTGGTATTGTATCATTTGCAGGGAGTTTTAGAAGTTAGAAGAATTCAACATAGGATTAATTTACTGGATACATTTAGAGAAAGCACATTCAGAGATGATGTAGCCGATAGAATGCGTGCACCATGATACATAGGCCGTTCCGATACTGCGAGAAAGATCAGGGAAATTGATGCTAGAACCAATCGATTCAAGAACTCATTTTTTTCCGCGAACGATACGCGTGTTAGCGGAGGACGGGTTATGACGTCACTTGGAGGTATACGTCTGACGCCATGCGGAGGGATATGTCTGTGACGTCGAGATATTACTCCGCCAGGGGGACCTACTTTGCCTAACGAATACCGGTTTGGCAGTTAGGATGTTACCGCAGAAGCGTGGGAGCTTAGCATTGAGAAGGACCACGCTATATCCGTTACCTTCGGAAACTTTAATCTATCCGGAAATAAAGTGTTATTCTGAGGACAATGGAATTGTATTATTTAGACAGTCTCGTTGACTAAATCGCGCTACGTACATTAATAACCTTTGTTTTCTGCAGGTGATAATAAGCGCGTATTATTTTTCGGCATCTACTATTTGGGAATCTAACACGCGAAAGTAATCGATTAGAGACATGGACCCCCTGCCACACGCCAAAAGGCAGCTTGAAAGGGTACATAGACGTAGGCCAAGACGACAGGGAGGCCGATATGAGGATGTGCAGCGTTTGCATGAAGAATGTGCTGATATAGATGCAAAATTCCGTAGAATTTTCTCTTGTCCTGAATGCGAAGACAAAATGTTTTAAAGTATTTGATAAACACTTTATTTTGAAGTTGTTTCTTTCGTTCAAGTAAATAAATCTTATTTCATTGCAGTTTTGTACTCATTCTTTCGCTATTTATCTCTTGAATTTAAGAACAGCACATTGTCGGAATTAGAAGCACAGGCGGGTCGGAAATTTGACCACATGGCCCAAATTCCGACATTTTTACATTTATTAATACTGTTATTACTACGAAAATGACGAAGATATGACCAAACGGAGCTATTCCAATATTGTGCATATTAAATGCAAACCTTCGTAAAAATGTGAGCTTTCTATGACGAAGTTTTATTTATTATAATCATTAAACATAAATATGGACAACCTACCTTCCTTTAACCATCAGCGGCCAAATACTCATTATGTTAGACATTTTGTTAATTAATACAGAATATGCGTTTACTTGACGTTTTTTTGGAACGCAAACAAGACTTTTGTAAAATGCATTATTCGGAAATTACTCGATTAACGCTGGCCAGAAAATAAACAAAGTAAAGCAAACGAAATCGATCTCAGATGGAAAGAATTACAAGCTTCAAGTTAGGTGGTTGCCCTGTTGCGAAGACTTCCCTAAGGGAAGTATTACCTTGGCTACTTTTTCTTTGTACCATACTTCAGGAAATGGAAAGAAAGCGAACGTAATAATGAATACTTTATTCGTCGAAATTATGATGGGTTAAATGTTCGTTTAAAGTTTCCTGATAACATTCTCCAATACTTACCGAGTACATCTCAGGTAAAAGTAGATTTAAACTTATTAAATTTTATTTATTTACTTTTATAATGAGAGTTACTTTATAATTTTATTTATTTACTTTTATAATTATAACTAACTTTTATAATTACAAGCTTCGGAATGGGTAGGTGATCATTTTCGTGGATTTAGTGAACGAAATAAGCGGAGATTAACAGAAAAAAATAGAACTTTAATTCTGTGGCTGAGCTTTCGTTTGCGGCATCAATGAATTTGGGTAACGAAGGGGATGAGGCGGCTACAAAGCTAATGAAGGAAATAACAACCACGACCACAACGAGAGCTAAGCGAGTACTTTTGAAATGGAGGAAAAAATAATACTGAGGAAAAGGCTCTTTCTTTGATAATCAACTCTGAATTGATAAAATTTCAATACAAAATAATCCGCCTGACAGCTGAAAAAATTGGCCATAAGCTATACCCTAGCTACGAAAAAATACGAAAGGCAAAGTGCGCTGCTTATCCAGAAGGGATTGTCTTAGCAGAAGATTCATGCGAGGTGAATTTGCAATCCCTTCTGGCACGTACAGCAACTAGAATAGTAGAATCTGTATCAACTGTTCCAGCCTCAGAGCGAAAAATTAAATGTTCCTTAACTTGTAAATATGGCTTTGATAGAAGCTCCCGGCACTCACAATATAAGCAAGAGTGGCAACAAGAGGGAAGATCAGATGAGTTCTTATTCATGAGCTCTCTCGTTCCTCATCGTTTAGTCAACGAGAATTCAAGTCAATAGCAGAGGTTTTATATACCTGTTTTGGGAGAAACAACAAATTTTATCCGGTATCTTCAATAATTTTTGATTTTTTTCTAAATTTTGGTGAAATAATCTAGTCAAATCCTCGGTCATTCTCCACTAGATTCTGTCAGCCAATCCGCCTTCAATGGAGGGAGGAAACAAAAAGAATTGTAAAGTTGGAGCAAAATGTCTTGCAAAAATAGATATTAAAATTGAAGAAGGTTAGGGTTGGACATTTTGAAATCACCTTCCGTATGCTGCTAACAATGCTTGATGGAAAGGTGAAAGTAATCTACTTTGTGTCTGCGTATTCTGAGAACCTTAAATCCTTAAGGTTTGCAATGCACTAACAGATTATACAACATTGAGATGTTACATCTGTGGGGCAAGAATCTCAGGAATGAATTAACTACAAGAAACGAGAAAACGGAAAGCGGGCACGGAAAATTTCTATTTCGGAATATCAACGTTCCATTGTTACGTTAGGTTTTTCGAGTGTCTTTTGCATGAGTCATGCAGAGTTTATATGGGACTGTGGAGTATGCCACTGGCCACCAGTAGCATTGAGTGGACAATGCTACTGGTAGTTACGTAATTTCAGAAGGCAATTACGATAACTCATTCAACGTTTCCATTTTCCAATGGTCAGATAAAATGATATCAAACACCGTAAAAGACATAGCGAAATTAAATTGATATTAGAGTATATTTTGCTAATGACGCTTTAAGAGGTGTTGAAATCGTGAAAATTATTCAAAACAATGTTTAACTAGGTATTGATAAAGAACTAATTAAGAAATTTGGGAATCTATTGAAGGCTCTTTCGAGTTATTTACCTCTAAATGAAGCCGCATTCTCAAAATACTGCTGGGATACTGCCTTTCTACGCGTAAGTTTATATACCTGGTACTTTATGCCTCCGACAGTATACAAGGTACTTATTCACGGGACAGAAATCGCAAAAAATGCTATCCTTCCGTTAGAAGAACTCAGAAAAGCTGATGGAGGCTCGGAATAAGGATACCAGGAGGAATCGCGAAAGATTTACGAGAAAACACTCGAGGGTAGCAACAAACGCAGATCTCTTCAAAAGGCTGCTAACGTCAAATCCAAAGATTTCCATCAGCAGCATTAAACTGAACTGAACAAACAACGGATTATAATGAAAGAATTGAAGTATCTCCTCCGAGAGGAAGAAACGACTGACGATGGGACTGCGGATGGAGATTCTTCTGATCAATGAGTAGGGAACATAAAATAAGGTGATTTCTCTATTTTATTAACATAAGGAGGCTACTGATTTGTTTTCAATAAAAAATACTTGAAACAGAAAGAAATAGGAATAGAAACACTTTAACCAAACAACAGCCCAAAAGACAGCTAAGCTACAAACTGAGTTTTCAGGGCGCCGAGGCGAACTGCGCCGCGCTTACGAAAAGTCCACCGCAATCGCAGGGTAGCAGGTGAATTGAAACACGTCCTTCAGATTCTATATGTATACACCTCAGACAATAAAATGATATAAGAGACTTGATAGTTCGGTGCCGTTTTCTCATAGTTGTTTTCATTGCTTTATCGCAAAAATCGCTCGAAAAAGGTATCCTCCATTTTGTTGTGTAAAATGAGCAGAATGTCATCTTTGAGAGCGAAACTACAATGAAACAAAGAGGCACGCATTCTTCAAAAAGCATAGCAACATGTCCATAACGATCATCGTCTAGGCATTTACCCCATACGGGGCCCACCAAAACCAAGTGAAGTCATTGCCCTAACCTTTGGTTATAACCTCGACTTGGCAAACTCCGTGGAAATTGAGGAATCAGAGCCAGATCTTATAAACCTTAATCATTATTATCTCCCATCGCTGGAATATATTTACCTCTATATACGATTGAAGGGAAAGGTTTGAGCCCTTTGTAGGCCGAGGAAAACAAGAGGGGAGAATTTTTGAGGATTCATCAAACGATGCAGAAAGAGAGGCACGATTTACGATTGTTACGCAACGAAGAAGTGGAACATGAGCGCCACGCGGATTTTTCCCTTTCTCGGGTTGGCACACGACATTTCGCTTACTCCGCGCATTTCACCTCAACCTCCGTTTCTGGATCTATTAGGGGCCGCGGGGCTACTACCACTCGAGCCAAAGGAGTGGAATTTAGCTGCCGTCAGGGGAACACCTGATACCCAATAATATCGACACGGAGCTGACACGAAAAATGGGAATTCTAGGGACAGATGGAGAAGTAAACCTGGGACTCTTGAGCAGAGAAAGTCGAAAGAGGACAAGATCTTATGGAATGATTTTTTTTGCTGAAAACAGCTACTCCCGAACTGAACAAGCATGTAATCCGTTCGTTTCATTTCCTCCACAAAAAGTAAGGAAAATTTGATCTCTGCAGGAGCATAAGCGCACTAGTGGGTAGAAAAATAATTAAGATTCCCTTTCGCTGATCCTCTCCAGAGATATTATAACCGGGTGAACACCGCGTAATTCGAAATTTGTTTGATAATTCAATGGAGATGACTACGGAATTTAGCTCGTGTTTTTACATTCGAAATATGTCTATAAATATAATTTCGCAACCAACTAATATATCGATAATGATAGTAATAAGAGATGTAGAGGTAAATCTCGCTTTAGGTACGTACGGCAGAAAATGAATGATGTTAACAGTAACAACTACACAGAATTGAAAATAATAGAAAGAAACAGAGATATCTGGATGACTGCTGAAGAACAACCTAAGGGTTAAAAACCGAAATGGAAGATATGATAATTACCACAATGTTTCCTTTTCTGTCATCCTCAACATAGGCCATGAATGGTAGATAGTAAAATCTGCTCAAAGATTCACAATCCCACTGCCATCTGTGGTATTCCATGAACCTGGCCATTGCGAATCTTTTCACCGAAAATGTTTCTCCCACTGATGTCTACACCTCCCCACTTACCACCCCTGCCATAACAATACTGTTGCGAGGTCAGCAACAAACAACAGCCTCAGGATCAAATTGTCTCCGGCCAGGAAGCCGGAAGGCACACATGTATGTACGTAGGTTACATAGTGAAACAATGGTAGAAGATGTGACCAAACATATCGAAAACGAAGTGAAAATACAGAGTTATTCCTGTGAAAAGGTGATAGGTAAAAGCCCAAATGCGTCGTTTAAGGTTGAAATTGATTTAATGTTTCTTAATATCATTAAAAATCCTGAAATGAGGCCAACACTTTTCTACTTAATGCTCAGCGGTCAAGGAGAGAGGACGTATCTAGAGGTAGCTCCCACAGAAGAAGTGCAAGGCGTTACAATGGCAGGATAAGGTGTGTCGTTACCTAAATGCATTGTGTGTAAGAAGTCTGTGAAGAACGGTGTGTGTTGTGGAGATTGTAAAAAGTCCTTCCATTTCAGTTGTAGCCTTTTCATTGTATAGAAGACGACAGGCGACGCAGTAGCTGTAGTAAGAAGAGGGACAGGACTACCACGGAGGAGGACGCATTAATTCTAAGACTGCAAAAGGAATTAGAAGAAGTGAAAGAAAGAGTCAAGAGAATTACGTCGGAGAATGAGGAGCTGAAAAAACAGATAAGTACTAACAAAGTTAACAATACTCAAGATAACGCTACCTCTGATTTTTTCAAAATGGTGATGATTTTAGGAGACTCAATGGTTAGGTTTAGTGGGAATGAATGTAGACATAAGGGGGGCAGAGGTTGAATGTTTTCCAGGTATAAGAGCTGAATTAAAAAATAAAATAAAATCGATGTTTTAATTCATGTTGGAACGAATTATGTAAAAAATGCCGTGAGTTCACATCATGTTGTCGGGGAAGTATGGGATTTGTGTAAGGCTGCTTCTAAAAAATTCAATAAAGCCAAAATTGTAATAAGTGGGCTTGTTAAAAGGAGGAATGTGGCACCAGGAAAAATTGATTATATTAACAGGGGAATAGACTGGGTTTGTAAATGTCAGGGGTCGAGTTTCATTAATCCAAATACCTGGGTAAATCGGAGGAACTTGGAATAATCGTGACTTCTGTTTTGGTTTTAATTCCGGTGACTTCGGGTTATTTGTAACCTTTGGTTTTAATCTTGTTGACTACGGGTTCTTTGTAATCTTTGGTTTTATCTTGGAAGAGGCTAAGTATTCTGATTTTATCTTCTGGTATTGTTAACTTGGTTTTATTTTACCGACGTCTCAGTGGAGTTGGCACACTGGATTTATTGGTTACACACTACACTTTGTGTAGTTTCCGCATCACATACTGCAAATTCGTCATTCCTTTATCTTTCACTGCACTGGGTGTTTAGAATAATTTAATCTATGGTAGGTTTTTCTTTGTGGTTTTCATTGGGTGTCTTAACGTTTGACTATTGTCTGTGAACATATTGCTGGGGTCTGGAGGTGTGTGTTATGTTCTACCTTGGTCCGTTTTACTACATTCACACTTTACATTGGGGTTGTTTTTGAGACTAAGACACATTTTCTTAGTTTCTGGCATTGGAGATAAATAGAATTTGGTTGACTTACATTATAATCTGAGTGAACATGGGCATTGTTACCATTCGGGATATTCTCCCTCCAAAGGAATGCAATCGTTTTTGGAACTTGCACTCCAAATTACGGAACTTAGGAGCTGATCTTTACTTCCTTAAACGGTGCAAACAAATGGGTATTTTTCCGAAATTCATGAATGCAATCCCCAATGTGAAATCCAAGAATGGGCAAAAGTGTGTACTTCATGCTAAGAGGAAGTGGATTAATTTAGAAATCAGCTCAATACATAGTAAACGCTGTAATCTAGAAGTTAGAGCATACAATTTACATTTACTACAAATGAAGGGTTTAAACAATTTAGGTTGGGCTCTGTGGTTAGAATTCTGTGAGAGGATGTGGCTAGCCATTGAATTAAAATTCAAAAAGAAGACACATATTCTAAATAAAAAATTTGAGTCCCTGTTGAGAGTTTCTTCAACTGCTACTTCCAACACCAATACACGTTTGGATTCGTCTTCTCCTTGTTATCATAATTCTGCTTCTAACCTGTCTGCTGACATCACTTCCATTCATGGTTTTATCAAGAACCTGTCTTCTGCTTCTTTCACCAAGGAAGAATTAGACTTACTAAATTTAGTCCTAACATTTGCCTTACCCCCAAAGAAGGTCCCTTTAGATCATCTGATCACTTGTATTGAATCTGGCATACAATATTTGGATTTCAGAACAAAAAGTTTAATCAAATCTCAGTGCAAAAATATTATTTCTAACAACATTAAGTATGTCTCACATCCACAGCTCCAGAACAATTACAGTCTCGTCAAGTCACTAAAATCTAAAGATTGTTTTCATGTAAAATCAGATAAAGGCAACACTGTGGTCATTCTAGACAAAGAACAGTACTACACCTTAACACAAGCATTTATTGATGACGGTCCTTATGTACGCTTGCCTAGATCTCCTTTAAATAAACATGTATTACAGGTTAAGAATATTTTAAAACTTTGCAACAATCTAATTACCACTTCCTTAAAATACAAGCTATCTGTCCCCAACCCATCTATTCTAAGCCTTTATTGTTTACCCAAAATACATAAAAATAACTCTGCCATGAGACCCATTGCCTCTGCAATGAACTCTCCTACTTATTATATAGCAAAGTGGCTAAATAGTCAATTTAATGCTTTGCCTTTCTGCTTTACACACTCTGTAAAAAACTGTTTTGATTTTACTGATAAGATCAGCCAGGTAGAACTCTCCAATACCGAAATCATGGTTTCATTTGATGTCTGCAGCCTCTTTCCCAGTGTACCTGTTGAGGTCACACTGGAGGTTCTTAAAAGTTCTCTTCTGGATTTTGGCTTGGATGATACCATAGTGATGGAATACATTTTACTAACTAAACTATGTATGACTCAGAATTGTTTTGCATTTAATAATCAATTTTATGAACAAACGACAGCTATGGGCAATCCTCTGTCACCTTTTTTCGCCAACGTCTTCATGAATCATTTTGAACTACTATGTAATAGAACTTTTAATTAGATTGTTGCAATGAGATGTTGCACAAACCCAGATTGTGGTACAGATATGTAGATGACATTTTTACAATTTTTGACACAGCTCGCTGTAGCATAGATATGTTTTTAAGAGATTTGAACAATATATTTCCCTCAATCAAGTTTACTGTGGAGAAAGAGGCTAATGGTTGACTACCTTTTTAGGACGTCTTAGTTTCCAGATCTAATAATAATGTGAAAATTGTATTTATAGAAAATCTACTTCCTCAAACAATTTTATTCCTAAGTCTTCATTCCATCCTCATCAGCAAAAACATGCAGCATTCCATCACTTGGTACATAGATTGATAAACCTACCATTAGATAATACCAGTTATAAGAAAGAACTTGTTTTTATTAAAAACACTGCTGTCATGTTGGGCTACAAATCTTCTTTAATAGACATCTTAGTCAAACGTTACAAATACAAAAAATTAGTAAACAATAGTACGAGGTTAATTCAAAATGATACTTCTCTCTCCAAAAAGTTCATAAAACTGCCTTATTTCCCTTCTTTAACGAAGGGACTTAACAACGTCTTCAGAGCCCAAAATTACAACATTTGTTATTACAATAATTCTAATTTAAAAAATTTACTAGGCATTTCCTTATTTATGTGAATTACCTTCCAACAAATATTAAGTCCAACAAAGTAGTTTACTAGTGGACATAAAGCATGATTTCCTGGCAGCACCTCCAGATTGTTTGGCAGATGATCCAATACTGGAAGCAAAATTTCAATAAGGTGCAGTCTGACTATAGCAAAAGCAATAGGTGAATTTCAACAGTTTAGCAAAGGAACGATAAATATTCAAACGCTGTCACACAAAGGAATCAATTTGCTTCTGACAGGTATGTCAAGAGTGCATCCTTTGTACGTTACTGAATTCTTCCACCTATCTATTTAGGCTGTAAAAATAACTAAGTTTTGTCTAATTTGTATTAATGGTTAAAAGGACAACATTTAGCAAGAAAAAATGTTACTTGGTTGTTTGGACAAGAAAGGAAATATATGTTGAAGAAATTGAGTGGGATGATCAACTCTGGTCCAAAAATATGGAGAAAAAGGTGACATTTTTTTATGAAAATGCTCTTTTACCAGATTATTAATAGATCCCCAATGATGTTGAAGTATGCCAATTAGAGAGCCCAGAAATTAAGTTCTTGAATTGAGATATATATATATATAAATATACAGCAGTTATTCGAGTATGTGGCAGTAGATTATGGCATTATTAAATCTAATATATCATTGTATGTAGCAGTTTGATTTCAAAATGGCAGATCGTGAAACATGTCGTGCAAGTACCAAGCTTGTTAATTCTAAATTTGCGCATAATATAAGCAGTAAATATAACTATGTTTTCATAAGAAGTTCCAACATGAAGGAGAATCCATTCAAAATACTAACTTCAAATTAAGATCTTGAATGGTTTTGTTTAGACTGCAATCTGAAAACGTGTAACTCAAGTGATAATTTTATTTATCTTATCAAACTTAGCAATCATGGCTGAGTTAAAATCTATTATCAAAACAGCCAGAATCCCCATTTCACGTAAGTAACAGTGCCAATGATGTTGAAAAAGGTCGATTAGACTGAGTAGCAGCAATGATCGTAATATAACCGCCGAATATTGGTCAAGTTACAAGCTAGTTTTAGAACTTCTAAAAGTTAACCTTACATATATAGGGGCAATGATGAAAAATTAACAGCCTCAACCCAGTTTCACATCCCCTTGCAATCTAGAAGCCTTTACAAATTGTTTTGGCTTTGAAAAGCATTACAGACTATTATCATACAAACAAAAGCCAAGAAAAATGTGATTTTGATACAGTCTACGCATCATGATTCCACAATCGATGAAACAACAGGGAATTCAAAAAAACAGATCGTAACATTCTACAATGCTACAAAATATTGTGTTGATGTAGTAGATAAATTATGTGCGACATACTTAGCAGAAAGAAACACCAAAAGGAGGCCAAAGACTACATTTTATGCCATTCTGAATGTGAGTACAATATATGCTCTGGTAATTTACCCTGAAAACAACAAACAGTTTCCTCTCTCAATTCTGAAGAGGCATTTTATCAAAGCCCTTGCACAAGACCTGACCAAAAAACAACTGCAAAAACATAGTCACCAAGTGAATTTACCCAAGGAATTCAGAAGAATAAACAGAGGGAAAAGATAATTCCATAAAATATTTGCAATTTCCATACCTCTTATTTTTGAAATTTTATGAAATCTCTCTCAGATTTTTAAAAATGTACATACATAAAATATTTACACATAGATGGCTTCTGTTTACATATATATCAATAATTTAGCTGTGTGTGATATATTTTAAAACACACAAGGGTGCACTTGATGCAGCAGAATATAGTTTCTGTTCTTAGTTTTTGGGCTAAGCACACAATACATCTCTTGGCACCGTGTTTTCTTTTCCCTGATTGTGGATTCACATCTGAAAAATGTCTACCTATTAGTCTTCCAGGTGTTTGAACTGCAGACCACCTCTCTCTAGATGTTTCCTCCTCCTCATTTGTTTCCTTGAAAAACCCATCCTTTTACCCTTTCCCTCCCCCCCCCCCCCCTTTTCTGGTTTCCTATATATTTGAAAATGTGAAAAAGTTTTTTGCCTGATGATGCTAGGACACTAGCGAAACATGTTGCCATAAATAAAATTGCTGTGGAAGTGTACGAAACGGTCTTTATTTCATTGTAATGGCCTTCCACGAGGTAACACCTTCCCATATTGAGTTTACTCAGTCTAATACTTTACTTCATTGGTTTTTTCTTTTAGGAGAGGTACATACTCATACTTCAGTAGAGGAATTTAAAGCAATGGAACGAAACAGCTTCAGGAGTGTTAAATTTATTTTAATAATCCAGGTTAGAAATCCAAAATTAATTTCGTTTCAACAATATTACTAGAAATTCGTGTTACGGTAATTTAAATTTGGTGCTGAAAGCAAATTTAAAACTTCATCAGGAATGCTCCTTCCTTTTGTTTTCGGAGATCTTCTGACTG